>JAPDSC010004591.1:0-28565 GCA_026290005.1 Latrodectus geometricus | reverse complement strand
TACTTCTTTATATAAACTATTTAACAGAGCGTTATATCGATGTTATCGAATGGAAAGTACGTAGTCAAGAATATAATGCATCAAAATGTATCTGAGAAATCATAATTGATCTTAGCCTGCCACACACCAAATAAAATTTTATTAAATGTGAATCTTTTAAACATTACTATTATCATTAGCAGATATTAATATTGAAATCATATCTTAAAATATTTCAGTTTTGCGAAAATAGATTTTATTTACATACATATTAGCATCGATACATTTGAATGTAAAATACATTGTGATAAATTTTGAAAATAGCAGTTATATAGACAACATAAATTATATAGATTCGCTATTTAATTTGTTTACACGCGATTGTGAGGTACACTAAATTTGTTGCATATTCAACACATTTGCATATATTTAAAACAGCTTAAGAAAATAAGAATTAATATTCTCTTTAAGAGTTTAATAAGTATTTGTATACAATCAGTTTAAGCTAACAATTAGTGTTGAAATGTAATTTAAAAAATTCTTTAACTTGTAGACAATGTTACGTAATGTAATGTCTATTTTTAAACGAATAGAATAATGAAATCTTGTTAAAAATCCTTTATAAAAGTTCCGGCAATTAGAATAGGTTTTCTAATACTTTCTGTGTAGTAAAACAGTCGTATAGAAACTGGATACACAAGGGACGATGGTTGTCACTTTGGGTGACAGTTCCTAGTGCCGTAGACACGCACCTCCAATTTGGTATTTTAACTCTAAAAAGGGAAATGTTAGTCTTAATTAGTTGTTGAATATTTTTAATTATGGGGTATGGGATCGGAGAGAACTTGGTGCGGGTCGAATTGGTATTTCCGTCATGGCATGGCTATACTTTATTTAAAGACCGACAAGGTCTTTTACAAAAGAGGGGGAAAGCTATGTGAAACATTGTTGTTACATTACTAACAATTAAATCTTCAGATGCATAATTAATGGCATGTTCATTGTACAAAATTCTTCGTTATATTGTAACTAGCACATCTTTACAGAATAAAATTTCTGAGTATAATACTTCAATAGAATAAAATAATTATTTACATTTCTTGGTTATTTACATATTGTGGCCATTTACATATATATTTCTTAGTACACAATGAATTAATCATCAATTTTATATAAACAGATATTAGTTTCTATTCAACATTTCTTGCTTAATATAAGTTGATTATTTACAATATTTACAGTGTTTTTAGCATTATTTATAGCTAGATTTCAATATAATCAAGATTGGGTTAAAATTGCAGTACTTTAAGAGTTATGTCAAATTTTATTTTCGCGCGGTTTCGATTTCTCCATCACCCTCCCCATTATGGATGATCTGTCAGGCCCCTTTCAGATTCCCTCGGGGGTAAGAAGTGTTATTGCTGTAGCGTTTTCCCTTCACCCTGTTGGTGATTGATGGATTGCCTTGACAGGTACCGATACTCTCGCAAGGGGAGTGTCAGGGCAGCCTGGTTGATGGTAGAATGGGGATTTTAATTGTTTCTTAAGGCAGCTTTGGGTCTTCTGTTTGTATTTGAGTTAACATTATATTGGGGCTGAATATTAAGTGGATTTTGAATCTGATTCAAGTTACTATAAAATTTATCGGCTAGTTTAATAATGTGTTCTGACAAGGTTTCTATCTTAAATTCACTAAAAATATTAGAATTCCTGAAATACACTGGGGCCATAGTGGCCATTCTAACAATGCGATTTTCCATGTGTTGCAGTTTACTGAAATGCCTTTGTGCTGCGCAGCCCCAAACTGGAGCTGCATAGGTGGCAATTGGTCGTATGATTATTTTGTAAATTAACAATTTCTTGCGAATACTGAGTTTTGACTTTCTGCCAATTAGGGCATATAGTTGAGCTTCGGCTTGTATTAATTTTTTGAGAATGTAATCTATATGAGCTAACCAAGTAAGTCTTTTGTCTAGGAATACTCCTAAGTATTTGACTTTTTGTGACCACGGAATCCTGGTTCCTAATAAGAATTCCGCGGTGAGTTTGCGTTTGATTGCAGACAGAACTGCTACACATTTATCCATATAAACGGCTATTTTCCAATCATTTAACCGAATTTCGAGTTTGGGGATATATTGTTTAATTGGTAATGATGCACTATTATCAGGTTCCGAGGACATAATTGCCGTGTCATCAGCAAAGATAAATCTGTTAATATTGTCCGGAAAGGCAAATCTGTTAAATACATTGAGAAAGAGATATTGTTAAATATATTGATAGTCCGAAAATGGAACCTGTGGAACTCCACTTAGGATGTTTTCTTCTTGTGAGAATTCATTATTTATTTTAACTTTAAATTGTCTATCTTTTAAGTATTTATTTAATATTAATATAAATGGGGGAGGAATTTTTAAGTTAATCATCTTGAACATTAGTCCATTTAACCATACCTTATCATAGGCCATGGCAATATCCAAGAAGAGTGCAGCAGTGGCATTATTGCTCTAAATATCGGAGCTAATGAGTTCTACTGCCCTTAAGAGCTGATGGCTCGTCGAGTGTTAACTGGACACACAAGCAAGCCTTGTATTTGAGGTTGTTCCGTGCTGCAACTGTAACTGTGTAGCCCTCTAGTGGATAACAATAGTGTTATGTGACTTGGAGGAGATAGCTCGCATATAAAACCAAGCGGAAGCCTTCAACTTGGATACCTGGAGTGTCAGTGAATAAATTATGAAAAATAATGGACTTTTGTAATTTGTTAAACCCTTCGTAACAATTGGTCATCGTGAGCCTGAGTGAATTCTGCGATTATACGGATTTATAAAGAAAAATAATTCTACAGTGAATTGAATGTGCTGTATGGTAGAGCTAAAGTAAAATCACTTGTGACAACGCTCAGTTAGCGGAATCCCCCTTCGGTGCCTCTCAGTGATGTCTTGTTCTCTCTTTATTCTAAATGTGGGTGAGTGAATGTTATATTTTATTCATTATGTCTTCATCTAGTTTAAAAAGAATGAGTTAAAGTGTTTGTGCTTAGAGTTAGATATTCCGACTTCACATTCTGCAAAAGTAGTTAAGCTTATTAGTATAATTGAGGATAGTAAAATAAAGAAAAACCTGATATTGTTAGAAGTACAATAGTAGAAATTGAGGAAGAAAAACGGAAAAAAGTCCGAATACCAAAGAATTCTAAATGAGCAGAAGTTAGAATAGGAAAGACCTTTGCTTTTACGTTTAGATCAACAGTTGGAGATTTTGAAACTTAAATCCGAAACTTCTGACATTAAATCAATTAGTGACGTGTCGAGTTTTATTTTAGAGAATTTAAATGTAAAAGCATAAGGTATTCTTGTTCTTATAAATGCGGACTGTTTTAATATATTTTAATTCACTTGAAAAAGCATTCTAAGCAAAAGGTGTACATGAAGAATTTAAGGCTCAAGTTTTATTGAATGATAGAACAGGTAATTTAATGGTTTATGTAAAAGGATAGAATGATTATGAAAAAATTGAATTTATTTTGAGAGTTTCAGCGGACTCAACAAGAGTGCTTAAAACAATTCAAAAGTTCAGTAAAATCACGAACTCAAAATAAGGAGCAATTCTCATCAAGAGTTAGTTCAATTTTTGAATATTCAACTTCGCAGAGGGAAAGATTTTTCTAAATTGTATAAATTAATGGTTTCGAATCAAATATTTAGCAATCTTTCTTAAGAATTGGAAAGTCATATTAGTATTAAACAGAGAGTCCTTTTTATACCCTAAGAGTTAGGAAGGGAATAGGATTTTCTTTTTTCTTAAACTGAAAGTAAAGCTGAAATAGATCATTGTCACGTTCAGCATTTAATAACGATCAAAGGAAAGGGAAGAATTATTTTGATAATCGCAAAAATGTAAATAAAATATTTATATCAAATACTAATTCAAAATGTATTATGTGCCATAAAAATCACTTTATATTTAAGTGATAACATTTCCGAAAATTGTCTGTTAATGATAGAATAGGCCTTCTAAAAAAATCATAATTTATATTTTAAATGCTTTTTACCTAATTGTAATGTAACAAAGTTCTGGCCAAAACTGCAATATCTTTTAACCAAATTCTAATTTAACAAATGAAGATGTTTAATCTTCATTCTCAGCTACTAGTGTAACTGAAATTAACTTGAGAGAACTGTGTATTCAGTACTGCTAAACTTTATATACAAAATAAATTTGAGAATTTAGTATATGTTAGAGGGTTGCTTGATGAAGGTGGAGAGTCAGGTTGGTTGGGTTTTATAGAGCAGAGTCCAATAAGGACAAGTTGCGCAAAAAATTAAATTTTAATAAAACCTTGTTTAAAACCCAAGCTCAACGTTAAAATATTAAAACACAAAAACAAGTGTATATAATTCCATTAAAATCTAAATGAGTATAATAGTAAGATGAAAGTAAAAAATTCATAAAAGTTGTAAAGTTTAAATAAAAAAAAACCAATTGCCTCTCGGGTAGTCAGATATGACTAAAGAGTGTCGATAAGTTAGGGCTGAAGCAGGAAAAAAATGAACGTTATAATTTCTTGTTTGAATAATTCCTCAATGACGGTTACTATATTTGTGAAAGTTCAAATTATAAATGCAGATAAGAGCTTTAATCGAGAATTCTAGTTTCTCGTTGACAAAATTACTGAATGGATCCCATGTAAATATTTAATCGTAGAACAGATTCTGATTAATATGAAATTGGCAGATAATATTTTGGTTACTCAATGCTTTTAGGTGCTAATGTTTTTATTTGTTAAGACCAGAAAGAATATGTTCGTCAACTTCAGAGTTGTATTTTCAAAATGGCGTTTTTGGAATTTTGGTAAGTGGCAGTGTTTCAGATTCAAATATGGGAAGATTCCATTGTGGATTAATCATTGATTTAAATTGCAATATGAGAAATTTTTTCGAAATTAGAAATGTTGAGGTAGAAACTCATGAATAGGATCAGGGAAAGTTAGCTGAACATTTTGTTCAAATTCATTTTAGATAATCTTGTGGGAAATGTATTGTTACAATTCCATTTAAAGAGGAAGGCTGATTGCTTAGTTGAGTCTAGAACTATTGTGGTTTAGACTTTATTCGCTGTGATCTAGTAATCAAAATTATTTAAGTTTATATAAAGATTTTATTAATGAATAATAGAGAATGGGACACACTTGAGAGACATGTTACATGATCCAGAATCAGAATTATCACACTTCATCCCCATGTTTTCAAATCTGAAAAGATGTCTACAGAACTCAGTTGCCTTCAATGCCTCAAGTAAGACAACAAATGGAATTTCTCTAAATAGTTTGCAGCTTAATGGGTGTAGTACTAGAGGATTTAATTTTAATCAGAAGATTTCGGAAGCATCCCTTTGCATTTACTGCAGACATACAAAAGATGTATCATATGATAAACATACATCCTACACAACGAAGTTTACAATACATAGTTGAGAGTTTGGAAGTTTTCACTGGTCTCAATTCGCTGTCCTTCCACACTGTCACTAAGTGCACCATTTTTGACGTCAAGAACGCTACTTCAACTAGTGAACAATGAACGACATAATTTTCCTCTTGCTGCTTCTATCGTCAAGAATGACTTTTATGTCGATGACGTGCTGTTTGAAACAATGATTTTACCTGAATGAGTGGAAATGCATCCAGCTCACTTCAGTGTTGAGTAGAGTTGTAATGAGACTGAATAAGTGGTGCGGAAGTCATCCTCAGTTTTCCGCCACATCAGGAGGAAACCGAGTTTTCAAATGCCGGAACTAAGACTTGAGGTGTAACTTAGAACTCTGCTTCTGTTTTAACGTGTCTAAAACATCAGATGCCTATACTAAACGAACAGTTTTATCCACAATAGCAAAGCTGTTTGATCCTTCAGGACTTCTTGTACCTGTGGTTTTTATGACCAAGACATTTTTACAAAAATTGTGGGTTTTAAACCTTCAACGAAATTATCAACTTCTTTACAACTTTTCTAGAAATTTGCAGTATAAAGGTGGACCTATGCATATTGCCTTCCTTTGATGTTGAAGCTCTCTAGCTGCATGGACCAGTGACGCTTCAGAGGCTGCATTTGGAGCAGTTGTTTGCTTTAAATCTCGGACACAGTCATGAGATGTTTTTATTATACTGTTTTTATCAGGATTCTGTTATTCAAAGACAAGATTGCAATTGTGGCACAGCAAAAGTCACCCTTAAAGTGATTTTAGATTTTTCCGCAAAACCCATTTGTTTAAAATGTCATTTAAAATATCTGATCAGTGAAGAATTTAATTTTTGGAAAGGTATGAGCTAAACATGAAGTGTTACTTTTAAAATTGATGAAGCGTTAGTATAAAAATCTTTGAATTACGATATCTGGTAATTTAATGCAGCATTATTTTTAATATTTAACCATTGACATTCATGCAAAAATATTTATAAAAATAACATTTTTCATGAATTTTATGAATCCTCCAAATTTTTTTATTTTCAGTTTCTTATGACAAATTGTATACATATCCGGACAATTCTTCTTCTCTTGAGCTTGTCAGATATGTGGAACCTCTGCATTGTTGCATTTTGTACCATGCTCCAAGCCCAATTTTTTCCTAATTCCATTGTCTTGGGTCACCTACTTTGTTTATAAAGTGTGATAGGCCCTCAATAGAGTTTAGGTGTAACTCTTTAGGATATGGATTATCTAGAGTAGTGAATCTTGTAAGGGCAAGAGCATCACACTCATATAGGATATGATGAGCTGATTCTATCCCTGCGTGGCATTTCCTACAAATTGGTTCCTGTTTAAAAAGCCCCATTGTATGAAGGTGTTTCCTGAAATGATAGTGCCCAGTAATGAAGCCTACAATTGCTTGAGTCTTCAATCTTGGGAGTCTAAGAATTTCAGATGCAATTTTCTCAGATGAGTTGAAAATCATACTTTTTGCATGTTTCTCTCCAGGAGAGTCACGCCAAACTTTGTTCATCTCCTGTTTTTCCCATTTTTGAATGGATTTCCTTGTAGTCTTCAGGTTCATCCCACAAAAGGGTTCCATTTCTATTGGATTGAAAGAGGATCCCTGTTTTGCAAGTTCATCAGCTCTTTCATTACCTTCTATTCCTATATGCCCTAGCACCCAAATAAGAATAATTTTATTCCCATTTGCCAGTTCCCTTAAGGAGATTTTTATATTCCATTAAAATTTTTAATTTGACTTGGAATGAGTAAAGAGCCATCAATGCAGCTTGACTGTCGCTGAAAATAAGAATACGCTTACCTTGGTAGCCCTTCTTTAAATTTATCAGCAGACAGTTGGTAATAGCAAGAACCTCCGCCTGAAAGACAGTGGCATGTTCCCTAAGCCCTTTATAAAGACTGAATCTTGGTGCCACGCCACAGACCCCAGTCCTGAGAGGTTGTCTTTTTTTGGTCCATCAGTAAACCAGATTATCCGGACAATTAAAAATATTCTCTTAAATGTGATAGACAAATTTATATACTTATCTAAGAAGTCAAAACATGTTTTATGGTGCAAATTAGATACTGAAGTTCCAAAATTAGAAGCACTCTAAAAATTGAGACTTCTGTATTTCTTGAAACGTTTCAAAACTTCGAGGAATGCTTACAAAACTGCAAAATTTTTTTAATAAAAACTGATAAAATATAAGAATTGGTTATTGCATTACACCTATATTTTCATGATAAATGAATAACAGAACTCATTCAACTTTATAAATCTCCTTAATCTGGTTTATTTTAAAATCTCAAACAAAATTAAGCATTGCCTTTTTACAAGCATCTCTTTTCAGCATGACATTTAACGGATATAAAACGTGAATATTGACCATTCTAAGTAACTATAAAATCTCTTTTTGTAACACCTGACTACCAGGAGAAATAATTCAAATTAAACTCATAATACTTGGAATTCATGTGTAAAATCTCAAATTATTTTGAAAAGGGTCATAATAAGTATTTTAATAATTTTTTTTTCCCTGATACTTAAAAGATAGCTATTTGATTGTAAATGAGAAATTTGGATTGGAAAATATTTTTACAATTTCTCAATACCACGTATTCTACAAAGCACTTGAATTTTAAAATATTTCTAAATATTACTGAGTAATTCATCTTAAACTCTAAATTAATTGAAAACAACAGTTATAGGAAGTATAGCTCACGAGAAGTTCTGTGGGAAAGCGGTTTTCCATCACGCTGCCATTATGCTTCAACTGTTTCATATTTTACTGTTTTAGCTGCCGATTCCCCCACCTGTGAATGATTTAGTCTTTCACCCACCCAGAAACTGAATGAGTGGAAGCTCTCCTTCGTCTAATGAGATGTGCCTGTTGGAGGTAGGAGAGGAGCTTATCATTTGTTCTATGCATTTTTATTTTCTAGTGAGCATCAGTAAGGATCTCTTGCATTCTGGAAGTTAACAAGTTGTGGATGTTATCATCAGGGAATTGTGTTGGGGCGTTTAAAATAATTTTTTGTGCCTAATTGTTGGCTCTTCAGTATTTATGTTATGGGAGGCAAGTTGCTCTTTCAGCTTGCCTTTTCTTGTCTCATTAGACTGTACTTTTGACGTATACTTCCCCAAACAACTTTTTTGGGCAGATATTACTGTTAATTTTTTCCAAATTCCAAAAAAAGTATAGCTTACAAAAAGCACAGTGGAAAAGCAGTCTATCATCACGCTGCCATCAAGCTTCTTCAAAATTGTTCTTATTGTGTTTTAGCTGCTGATTCCCCACCGGTGAATAATGTTTGTCTTTCACCCACCCAGAAACTGAATGGGTGGAATCTCCGTTGTCTGAGATGTGCTTGTTGGAGGTGGAAGAGGAGCTGCTACTGGTAGCGGTGGAAGTGGAATCAGATTAAGCACAAATTGTGGATGAGCCAAAAGTTGTCATTTGCAAAACCCAAAGTGAATGGTCTTTGTTGTTAGCATCAAGTGTTCTGTAGCATAGTCAACTTCGAGTATAAGGTGTTGTAGTTTATTATTTGTTCTATGCACTTTTTATTTCCATTATTTTGATGTGCGCATCAGTAAGGATATCTCCCATTCTGGAAGTTAACAAGATGTGGATGCTATCATCAGTGACTTGTGTTGGGGCGTTTAAAATAATCTTTGTGCCTAATTGTTGGCTCTTCAGTATTTGTTATGGGAGGCAAGTTACTCTTTCAGCTTGCCTTTTCTTGTCTCATTACTGCACAGTACTTTTGCCACATACTTTCCCTAAACTTTTTTTTTGGGCAGATATTATTGTTAATCTTTTCCAAATTCTCCTTGAGAGTTGTGAGGTTTTTATCATCCGAGGGTTTGATAAGCGTTGTCTTTACAGCATTAATTCGCTTTTTCAAAATTTCGCTGTAGGTTGGCTTGCCTGTTTGATTGTTTGGCTGGGCATCTGCAAGTTATTTATCAATTTGTATGTTTTATTCTGCAGGTCAGTAAGCGCCTGTAGACTATCGCTGATTTGTCCTACTTGATCATTAATAAGTTCGAGGTTGTGGTGAACAATTGCTTTCTCTGGTCTAGTAAGATGTCGTCTTAGTTGACCTTAAAAGTTATGCCTATCACTCTTTTGGTGCCTGGGAGGTAGTAATTTTCATCTTTCTTGGCCATTATCAATTTTTCCAGGTCTTCCGAAATGCTAACATATATAATTTTATTATTTCTGAATTCATCCTGCTTTAAAAGATGGTTTGTTGGAGATTCTCATATTTCAACTGTGTTGAGAGGGACAGCATATGTTAAGATTAGTATCCTCCTGTATCGGTTAAGCATAACCAGAAGAGGGATTGGCACAGATTAAGGAAGTCATGGGAATGTGTGGTTTTTGGTGTCCATTTTTTCAATACTGTTCAAGAATTTTCAGAGAAAAGTAGGGAGCATATGTTTTACCATTAGGGTCAATTATAAGACGGAAGCTACTCAGTGGTAGTTGAAGTGACCCATATACCTCCCGGCCCTCATGACCCCGCACATTCAACACAGATCGCCTAAGCGGAACCCCGTGATTCGAGAAAAAATACTTTTTTCTTCGCAATTAGTTTGATTTAAGTAGTCCCGTGTCACTAAGACAGAAAGGGACTGAGAAGAATGCTAATTAAACTTTAATTAATTTAGTTAATTAGGGGCGGGAATTTAGTGGCCAAATACTTCAGGCTGAATTGAAAAAAGGGATTCGTTATGGTAATGGTTGGACTCCGAGTAACTATGATAATTTGACAAAAATGAATGCATTCCTGAAATTGTGTGCTAATTAATATTCAATTAGTCTGTAATAATTAAGTCATGGGGATGTACGATGGATATGTAAAGTGTTGATTAAATAAATATTACCGTAATTTACAAAAATGCAGCTAAAAGCTTAAAATACTGTAGAAACATTAAATTTAAAAGCAATATTTATCCTTTCTCTGATGTTGATGCTATCAAGCTGCACAGATTCAAGTGAGGCTTCCGGAGCTACACTTGGAGAAGTTTTTACTGCAAATCTCAGACGCAGTCAGGCGATTATTTTATGAAATCGATTTTATCAGGAAAAATTACCCCTAAAAAGTGCTCTCAATTTTCAATTTTCAATATCAAATTTTGGTTTTAATAGATCAAAGATAGAATTATACAGAAACATTAGTCGCTGCTTTAACTGTCAGCTATTTGGCAACACCGCCACACAATGCAAAAACAAAGTCTATTGTGGTCATTCAGATCTGGTGAAAGATCTGGAGAACGTGCTGGCCAGAACAACAGCCAAACTTGTTCCGTATCAAAGAAGGTCCGTACAATACCGGCAACATGCGGTCGGGCATTATCCTGCTGAAACGTAGGGTTTCTCCGGGATCGAATAAAGGGTAGAGCCACGGGTCGTAACACACCAGAAATGTAACGTGCACTGTTCAAAGGACCGTCAATGCGAACAAGAGGTGACCGAGACGTGTATCCAATGGCACCCCATACCATCACGCCAGGTGTTGGGCCAGTATGACGATGACGAATGCACGGTGCCAGTGTGCGTTCACCACGATGCCGTCAAACACGGATGATACCATCAAGATGCTGTACACAGAACCTGGATTCATCTAAAAAGATGACGTCTTGCCATTCGTGCACCCACGTTCGTCGTTGATCACACCATTGAAGGCACTCTTGTCTATGACGCATCGTCAAGGGAAGCCGCAGCCATGGTCTCCGAGCTGAGAGTCCATGCTGCTGCAAACGTCGTTGAACTGTTCGTGCAGACATTTGTTGTCTTCCAAACGACCCCGTTTCTTCACTCATGGCTCGTGACGTGGTTGCACGATCCATTACGGCCATGCGGATAATATGCCTGTCTTCTCGACTGCTAGTGATAGGTGGCCGTTGAGATCCCGCATGGCGTTCCGTATTACCGTCCTGAACCCATCGATTCCATTTTCTGCTAACAGTCATTGGATCTCGACCGACGCGAGCAGCAATACTGCGATAAGATAAACCGAAAAACCGGTACGCTACAATTCGACCTTTATCAAAGTCAGAAACGAGCTGGTACGCATTACTTCTTCTTACACGAGGCATCACAACAACTTTTCACCAGGCAACAACGTTCAAATGCAATTTGTGTATGAGGAACCGGCTGAACAATTTCCGCATTTAAGCACAATGTAGGTTTCGCTACTGGCGCCTGCTTTGTCTGAATGCGCTGAAAAGCTGATCATTTGCATATCACAGCACCTTCTTCCTTTCGTATAAATTTCATGATTGTAGCATGTCGCCTTCTTGATGTAGCAATTTTAATGGCCAGTAGTTTCTTTTTCCATTTCCTATGACAAATTTTGTAGATACGGACAATTAAAAATTTTCTTAAATGTGATAGGCAAATTTATATGCTGATTTAACAATCAGAACAGGTTTTATGATGCAAATTAGCTAATGAAGTTCCAAATTTAGAAGCACCAAAAATACTTTAGCTTAACTCAAAATTGAGACTTCTGTTTTTTTTATGAGAAACGTTTCAGAACGTCGAGAAATTCATACAACTGCAATATTTTTTAATGAAAACGGATAAAATATTATAAGACTAAAAATGTCTTGACGTTTTTACTGATACTGCGTTACACATATATTCATGATAAATGAGTAACAAAATCCCTTAAACTTTATACATCTCCTTAATCTGGTTTATTTTAAATTCTCCATAATTAAGCTTTGCTTTTTTACAAGCATCTTTTCAGCGTTACATTTAACGGATGTAAAACATGAGTATTAATAATCCTAAGTAACTAAAGAGTCAATGTTTTTGTAACACCTGCACACCAGAAGAAATAATTCAAATTCAACTCATATTTGGAATTCTCCATGTGTAAAATCTCAAATTATTTTGAAAAGGGTCATAAGAAGTGTGTTAATGTTTTTTTCATAATACGTAAGAGATAGCTAATTTGATTATGATCGAGAAATTTGGATTGGAAAATATTTCCAATTTCCCAATACCATGTGCACTACAAGGTGCTTTAAAAATTTTTAAATATTTCTAAAATTATTGAGTAATTCTTCTTGGATTCTAAATTGAAAACTAAAGTTATAGGACGTATAGCTCACAAAAAGCACTGTGGGAAAGCGGTCTATCATCACGCTGCCATCAAGCTTCTTCAAAATAGTTCTTATAGTGTTTTAGCTGCTGATTCCCCACAGGTGAATAATGTTTTAGTCTTTCACCCACCCAGAAACTGAATGGGTGGAATCTCCGTTGTCTGAGATGTGTCTGTTGGAGGTGGGGGAGGAGCTGGTGGTGGAAGTGGAATCAGACAAAGCACATTGTGGATGAGACAGAAATTGTGCTTGTCCAGAAGGGGACGGAAGATTAACGCCCTGGGGGTGAGAATGCATCCAGCAAACACATGCCGGGCATTCATAGGCCTTCTGCCGCGAGCCCTGGAGCACCAGCAGTATTCCCTTTGCCTAACCCAGGGAGAGATTTACCAGATTTGTGAGAAGAGTGTAACCACGATGCCGCCAAACACGGATTTGATGCCATCATGATGCTGTACACAGAATCTGGATTCATCTGAAAAGATGACGTCTCGCCATTCGTGCACCTAGGTTCGTCGTTGATTACACCATTGAAGGTGCTCCTGTCTAAGACGCAGCGTCAACGGAAGCCGCAGCCATGGACTCAGAGCTGAGAGTCCATGGTGCTGCAAACGTCGTCGAACTGTTCGTGCAGACACATGTTGTCTTCCAAACGAACCCGTTTTTCTACTCACGGCTCGTGACGTGGTTGCAGGATCCATTACGGCCATACGGATGCCTGTCTTCTCGGCTGCTTTTGATAAGTGGCCGTTGAGATTACGCCTGAACCCATCGACCGTCCGTATTACCTTCCTGAACCCATGGATTCCATATTCTGCTAACATCCTTTGGATCTCGACCGACGCGGGCAGCAATACTGCGATAAGATAAACCGCAATCCCGGTACGGTACAATTCGACCTTTATCAAAGTCAGAAACGTGCTGGTACGCATTACTTCTTCTTACACGAGGCATCACAACAACTTTTCACCAGGCAACAACGTTCAAATGCAATTTGTGTATGAGGAACCGGCTGAACAATTTCCGCATTTAAACACAATGTAGGTGTCGCTACTGGCACCTGCTTTGTTTTGAATGCGCTGAAAAGCTAATCATTTGCATATCACAGCACCTTCTTCCTTTCGTATAAATTTCACTTCTGTAGCATGTCGCCTTCTTGGTGTAGCAATCTTAATGGCCAGTAGTGTAGCTGAAAGCTTAAAATTGTGTAGAAACATAAATTTAAAAGAAATATTTATCCTTTCTCTGATGTTGATGCTATCCAGCTGCGCAGTTTCAAGTGAGGCTTCCGGAGCTACACTTGGAGACGTTTTTACTGCAAATTTCAGACGCAGTCAGGCGATGTTTTTATGAAATCGTTTTTATCAGGAAAAATTACTCCTAAAAAGTGCTCTTAAATTTTTTACCTCAAAACCTATTTGTTCAAAATAAGAACATCTAAAATACCCGTGACGAATTTTTTGGAAAGGTATGAGCTAAACATGAAGCGTTAGTTTTATAATTTACTGAATTTTTAATGTAGAAAAAAATCTTTGAATTACGATATCGGGAAATTTAATGTAGCATCATTTTTAATATTTAACCATTAACGTGTTCACCCAAATATATTGATAAAAATAGCATTTTCACGTTTTTTAAGAATCCTCCAACTTTATATTTTTATTTTCAATATCTTTTAACAAATTTTGTAGATACGGACCATTAAAAATTATTCTCTTAAATGTGATAGGCAAATTTATATGCTGATGTAACAAATCAGATCAGGTTTTATGATGCAAATAAGCTAATGAAGTTCCAAATTTTGAAGCACCAAAAATGCTTTAGCTTAACTCAAAATTGAGACTTCTGTATTTCTTGAGAAACGTTTCAGAACGTCGAGAAATTCATACAACTGCGATATTTTTTAATGAAAATGGATAAAATATTATAAGACTAAAAATGTGTTGACGTTTTTACTGATACTGCTTTACACATATATTCATGATAAATGAATAACAAAATCACTTAAACTTTATACATTTCCTTAATCTGGTTTATTTTAAAATCTCCAAAAACATAATTAAGCTTTGCTGTTTTACAAGCATCTTTTCAGCATTACATTTAACGGATATAAAACATGAGTATTAATAATCCTAAGTAACTAAAGAGTCAATGTTTTTGTAACACCTGCACACCAGAAGAAATAATTCAAATTAAACTCATAATATTGGGAATTTTCCATGTGTAAAATTTAAAATTATTTTGAAAAGGGTCATAAGAAGATTGTTAATGTTTTTTTCATAGCTATTTGATTATGATTGAGAAATTTGGATTGGAAAATATTTTCAATTTCCCAATACCATGTGCACTACAAGGTGCTTTAAAAATTTTTTAAATATTTCTAAAATTACTGAGTAATTCTTCTTGGATTCTAAATTGAAAACTAAAGTTATAGGACGTATAGCTCACAAAAAGCACTGTGGGAAAGCATTTCATCACGCTGCCATTAAGCTTCTTCAAAAATATTTTTTTGTAGTGTTTTAGATGCCGATTCCTCAAGGGTGAATGCTATAATTTTTACCCACTCAGAAACTGAATGAGTGGAATCTCCGTTGTCTGAGATGTCTGTTGGAGGTGGGGGAGGAACTGGTGGTGGAAGTGGAATCAGAGGAAGCACATTGTGGGTGAGCCAGAAATTGTGCTTGTCCAGAAGGGGACGGAAGATTAATGCTTTTGGGGGTGAGAATGCATCCAGCAAACACATGCCGGGCATTCATAGGCCTTCTTCCGCGAGCCGTGGAACACCAGCAGAAATCCCTGTGCCTAACCTAGGGAGGGATTTACCAGATTTGTGTGGAAGCTGCTGGAATGAGAAGAGTGTAACCATGTTAGTAGAGCACCATCCCTGCAAATGGTCCCGATCTCGAAACACTGCAGTACGACATGCTAATGGTTGGTAATCCTTGCCGCTACAAGCTGTCTCCAATGGACAAGTTTATTTAGTAGCAAAGACTTCTAGAACATATTGATACATGTGCAGTGATACAATGGGAGTAAGAAACTGGTAAATTAAGCAGAAATTTGTGACAAATCACAAATTTCTAAATATATTGAACATTATAACATGGTCCTGAATACATAAGCAAGCAGAGAATTTCAATAAATGGAATGTACAAAAGTTTGTGAACAAAATACTGTGAAGGGTATACTAAATGCTACGCTCTATCAGATTTTCTTTATGGTTCTTTATAGGTGGATTTGAAACATCATGTGCCAGGAAGATGGAGAAAAAAGTTTAATTGTCCAAGTCACAATGGCTGTATTCGTTTTCACAAAAGTTTGGAATGAAGAAGTCTCTATGTTCCAATAGGAAAGACACTAGTGCAATGATTTCGGGCCTGGAGTGTACATTGCAAGCTACAATTTTCAGCCACTCTTCTACTAGACGTGTAGTATTAGTTAATAAGTGAAATGCCAAGAGCATTTTATGGTGCTGTTAGTGGCGTAGTATAGGGGGGTACCTACCTCACCACATACACAGTTGTCATTCGGCAGGGCTACAATTCTCTGTAGGTAGCTTGAAAAAACGCTATGGGCAGTGACAGAAATTGTAATTGATCTTGATCAGCAATGACGGCTAGTTTTTACTTAAGGCAATATAGCCTGGGTAGATCTGCCAGTATTCGAGTTTTCCTACAAGGTCTGTCATGCATTCTTTGCTTCGTCAATCGTGATATTTTTGAGATGGGACCTGGGAAATAGCAGGCTGATAGGTTGGTCCTCAATATTTGTGGCTTCTTTTGCTAGTGTATCTGCCATTTCATTAGCCTCAATTCCAACATGGGCTTTGATCCAATTAAGATTGATGTTCTGATTGCCATGTAGCTTTAACTGAATCTTCCTAGCAAGTTGGCTTGTGGTGTTGCGGCTTGTTGGGCAATCAGTCCAGATACTCATTGTATCTCCAAGCAATTTAGTCCAAAGTATAGCTTTAAAAATGGCTAATAACTCAGCATGGATCACCGTATTTTCAGAGTGCAGTTTAAATTTTCCAATCTGTGTTACTAGATTATTGCGGTAGGCTACAAAAGCTGCTCCAACTCTGTCACCTATCTATGTCTCAGTATTATCGTCCAGTTCTCTGCTGAATGTGTTTACAGTATCTTGAATTGGAAAAAGATCCTGTAATATCTTCTTGGCAAAGCAGGCTGGAGTTCCAGTTTTTTGTCCAGTATTGAAAAGAGATGTTGGTAGTGCAGCATGTTTAAGGGGACTGTTTCCTCAAAATAAATCTTGAAATGAACTTCAGCGCCATCTAGCACAGTTGTTTTGGGGCGGTCTCTCTTACAGAGACTGGAGAAACTGATTGGTGAGTTTTAATTTACAAGCCACACCAAAGCACCCTTTTACAAAGAAAAGATAGTTCCTAACTCAATAGGGGTCAAAAAGGGGTATGAACTGGAGATCACTTAACTGCAGGGGTAAGGTGATCAGTAACCCTCCCCCCCAACCTGTTTCCACGCAGATTTTCTCCGCATTTATGGTCAGTTTGCCTTGAAGGCTGTTTGTCCTCTTTCGAGGGTCCGTAATCCGCTCAGGGTTTTTCTTCCTGGAACTGTATGTCAATCACATGGCTGGGGCTAGTTCACAAGCTTCTGAAATCTCACACGGGAAATGTCGGTTGCTGATGTATTGAGGGAGAATAAGCTGCTCGGAGATTCTGAGAAGAAATAATTATTTTATTTACTTTTAGAGTTCAGCTTTCTGTGTAATAAAATACTATGCAGATGCACAACCAAATTGAGCAATTTTGCTATTATTATTACTCCTTAAATGTTAAAAAATAATTATAAATATTCAAATTAAATTAAAAACAAAAAGTACATTGAAAATAATTATTATTTTATTTTTCTGGATTTAATTTCAATTCAACTTGCTTTAAATGGGGTGAGGGCTTCTTGAGAAAACAAAATAATTACGTTTATCTCCAAGTACTACACTTTTATAATAGATAAAAAGTTGAATTTCTTATCTGTTTCAATGGGGAAAAATGTAATTTATTTATTAGTTTTTCAATAACTCTTTTTTTATAAAATGGCTTTGACTTATAGTTTCTATCAATGATTTTTGTAGGAATGGAAAGTTAACTTGCAGAAATTAAAACAATCTTATTAATCAAGCATATCGACGTTGTTTCTCGTTATATTTCGAAATAAATTACAAATTTTAAAAGCAGTACAAGTTAATACGTAAACCATAGGATTTTTATCTTTGCTCACATTCAGGACATGTCTTCTTTTGTTAGTATTTTGCTATTTAAAAAATTTCAAAATATTTTTTAAATGTAATTTTTTTCAATACAAGACACATTGAATAAAAATTAATATCCTCTCTTAACAATGTAATATGATGTAATATGCTCTAAACATTCTGTAAAGATGCAATATGAAAAAAATTTCTTCAAAGATGTGCTTTTAATTTAAAATTGACTGCATTAGTTCAACAAATATGATAATACACATGCGTATGTGTATTTTTATTACATTAATGTGATAGAAATTGCATGTGAAAAGTTAATTCAAAAACAAATTATACTCCTCTGTAGTATCAACCTCGCAGAACTTCCACAAATTACACAATTTGCTATATATAAAATAAAAATGAATAAATTGTGCTATCATCAATATGCTGTGAAAGAAACAGTAATTAAAAGATGTTACCTTCAAAGTAATTAAAACAATTTTTTTTAACTTTATGAAGAATATATGTCAGTCAGTATGTAAGGAATATTTGAAAGTAAAAAAATTTATGTCCAGTTTATTGAAGTATGTAAACGATTGCCGAGCTTATTTATTTGGTGTAGGTAACTCATTTTTAGAAGCGACAGTTTCTAAAATGTACAGTTCTTAATGTTTTAAGCATATCTTCAAAATATTGAGACAATTTAAAAATAGTTAAAACGATTTTAAAAACAAATTTCAAACAAGAATTTTTTTATTCTTAAGAACAATCGAAACTCACAAAAAGTAAAGGTCTAGTCATAATAGAACTTGTGAAATATAGTTTTAAATTTCTCCATAGACTTAACATTACAGTTGATTTTCAATATGGCGCGGAATGAGTCCCCTTAAGATGTCGTCATAGTTAACCTAAAATTACACGCTATCACTCTTTTGGTGCCTGGGAGGTAGTATTTTTTACCTGTTTTGGGCGTTATAATTTTTTCAAAGTGTTCCAAAATGCTAACATACGCAATTTTATTATGGCTGAATTCAACCTTCTTTAAAAGAAGGGTTGGTGGAGAAACATCCTCATTTTTCAACTTTGTTGAGAGCGACAGCATATGTCAGGGTTAGTATCCTCCTGCATTGGTTAAGCATAACCAGAAGAGGGGTTGGTACAGATTAAGGAAGTCATGGGAATGTGTTGTTTTTGGGAGTAAATTTTTCAATACTGTTCAAGAATTTGCAGAGAAAAGTAGGGGGCATGTGTGTTTTACCATTAGGGTCAGTTATAAGACGGAAGCTACTTGGTGGTAGTTGAAGTGACGGCCCACATGCCCCCGCATATTCAACACACAGATCGCCTAAGCGGAACCCCGTGATTCGAGAAAAAATAATAAATGAATCTAATTGCGAAGATAATACAGAAAGTGCAATAAAGCTGAAGTCTAGGAAAGGAAGAAATGTCGGCACTTTATTTAGCTAAGTCCAAAAATGTGAATTTTAAAATATTAAAATTAAATTAGCTGCTTCTAAGTGGTCTCGTTAGAAGCGCTTTGAAGGGTTTTGTATTTAGTAAATAGTCCCGTGTCTCTAAGACAATAAGGGACTGAGAAAATTACTAATTAAACTTTAATTAGTTTAGCTAATTAGGGGCGAGAATTTATTAACCAAAGGGTTTAGGCTGAGTTGAAAAAGATGATTCGTTGTGGTAGTGCTTGGACTTCGAGTAACTATGATAATTTGATGCCAAATGTTTCTGTCTACATTGTGTAGAATTCCTTCGAGGCTTTAGCTTTCGCGCTAACTATTACCTTGTTGTATTTATAGCGTTCTTTACAGAATAGAATTCTCCTAAGTTTTTCTTCTCATTGCAATTTTGGTATATCTGGTTTAAAACCCTAACCTTGTTTTTATGAATTGCCAAATCTTTATTCCACCATCTGAAGGATGGGGTTTATATAAATTTTAATTTTCATAAGTTGTTCTAGCCTCTATTTGTACTATTGTTATTAGTTCTTTTCTTATCTCGTCTAATTGTTCTGCGATGTGAATGTTATCAATTGAATGTACTATGTTCCTTGTGTTTTCCTTATAGATGTTTTGAATTTATTGTGATTGCCGAATTTAGTTTTCAGCTTTGTGTTGATAATTTTATTAAATTGATAGTTTATTTCAAATCTAATGTAGTTGTGATCGCTTGCTATATGTGTATCGAGTACTGTCCAGTTCGTAAGAACTGACAATGCGCTATTTGCAATAGTTAAATCTGGATTTCCCTGTGCTCGTGTAGTGCAGAACGTCGGCAGGTTGTTTGATTGGCCCTGTGCAAATCATTCTATATTAGGTGTTCTATGAAAGCCGCCCCTCTATCATTCTCAAATGTGTATCCCCAAAGCTACGATCTGGCATTCAGATGGGCGCCTAATATGAAGGGTCTAGTATGATCTATAAATTGAGTCCATTCTGGAGTGCAGCCACTAAGTCTCCATATGGTCTCGCATATTGTTTTCTTATTGTTATGTCGCCTTGTTGTGTTGTCGTGATCGAAAAACCGCTGTATCTGTTGGTGGTAGTAAATTAAGTACAACTTGTTGTGTTAAAACTAGCCACGTTCTTAGTGTTTAGAGTGGCTGTATGTCCAGCAATTTGGTAAGACATACAGTTTTCCATTGTTGACGTACGGGTCTTGTAATAACGCGATGTTCAGGTCGTTTTCGCTAATGTAGTTGGCCGCCAGCGATGTCGCCGCTCTGCAGTTGTGTAAGTTTATTTGTAATATCTGCATTGTTTGTGTACTGTGTTAGAAGAATCACCTATAAGTCGGAGAGAAAATCTTAGTAGCTGCAAAAAAGAAGGGATTAGTACTGCTAAAATAATCAAACCTTATCCGAGCTGAAAAAGAAAGGTGTCTTCAGTGTCTTTGTGCAGTGTTGACCGTGTTCTGGCAAATGTGGTATCTGTAGTAAGGACAATCTGTTGCGTATGATGCGTGATCTGTATGATATTTTGTGCCATGTTTGTGATTCGACATCTCACAATTGATGCATGTGTGTCTGTCGGAATGTCTGAGATTGCATTCGTGTGTCCTGTGCCCACCACCGCACTTGCCGCAGTATACTTTGTTCTTACATTGTGTTGAGGTGTGGCCAAAGAGCTGGCAGTTAAAGCAGCTACTAACATTTCTATAGTATTCAGTCTTTGACCTGTTAAAGCCAAAGTTGATGAAGTGTTTGCCCAAGATATAGGCTGATTTTCTTGTTTCTACTACATAGTGCTGCAAATCTGTGTTTGTACGGTGTGTTTTAATTTGCAAAACTTTAATTGGAAACTGTGTTTGGTTAGTGTTGAATTCCTCGAGTAACCTATTGATAAGTTTACTGTCGTCTATTTCATTTGGAACATTAAATATGATAATCCTCTGTGTCGGTGTTCCCTCAACGTTTAATTTTGTTTTTTCCAGTGTCAGTTGTAGCTCATGTTTCTGAATGGTGTCTTTACATTTTATGACTACTGTGTTTTATCTGTATTTTTTGAGGGTTTAGCTGGGTGTTAATTTTACTAAGTGTATTGATGAGTGTCTGTGGTGGTGTAGTTCGTGTTTTAATAGCAATTGTACTGGGTGGTGTTGGTAATGTTCCTTTTGACCGGGTCCGCATAGGAACCCCTAGAAACGGACATGTTGTGTACCTGAGTAGCAGTTTGTATAACTGGTGCATGTATAAGCTCCACGGTCTTTTGTGTTTTAGTAACTGTATGTCCTATAGTATTGACCATGTCGTAGAGCTTCTCCACGCGATGCAACAAATACTCCTCATAAGTGCGGACTGGCTGGCTCTTATCTCTAGTATCTTTAACGTGGGAAGTGGTTGGTGACGACTCATGTGCCAGCACGTGTGCAGTTGGTGTAGTGCTCCTATGATTGTTTTATTTGTCTTAAATCTTAAAACGTTTGACACGATTGTTTCCCCGAGCACCTGGAGATGCAGTAGTATCACAGCCGCTAGGACATTAAGCGCTGTTGTTTTATAGACCCTACTTAATCTTAGGAGGAATGGCCTATGTGTTTGTAGTTTTTGAAGGGCTTGTTTGACTAAATTGCTTCCCAAACAGATGATGCATAAGTGAATATTCTTTCGGCTACTGTGGGATACCTGTGTGATACGGCTACAGTGTGATACGTGGTTGCACGATCCATTACGGCCATGCGGATAATATGCCTGTCTTCTCGGCTGCTAGTGATAGGTGGCCGTTGAGATACCACGTGGCGTTCCGTATTACCGTCCTGAACCCATCGATTCCATATTCTGCTAACAGTCATTGGATCTCGACCGACGCGAGCAGCAATAGTGCGATAAGATAAACTGCAATCCCGGTACGCTACAATTCGACCTTTATCAAAGGTCAGAAACGTGCTGGTACGCATTTCTCCTTCTTACACGAGGCATCACAACAACTTTTCACCAGGCAACAAGGTTCAAATGCAATTTGTGTATGAGGAACCGGCTGAACAATTTCCTCATTTTAACAAAATGTAGGTGTCGCTACTGGTGCCTGCTTTGTCTGAATGCGCTGAAAAGCTAATCATTTGCATATCACAGCACCTTCTTCCTTTCGTATAAATTTCACGTCTGTAGCATGTCGCCTTCTTGATGTAGCAATTTTAATGACCAGTAGTGTATTTATGTTCTTTATGAGTCAAATAGTGTTTATTTGCATTCGCTTTTTTTAAAGTATTTAAAACTGTATTGCACAACAAACACATCATTTTATCTTTCTCAGCAGTAAAGAAAAAATCTAACTCCCATTCTACATTAAATGTTCTGTTTTCATCGCCTAATTTTCTATTGTTACTATTTGACATAATGGATAAAAAAACGAATATCAAATAATATCTTTAACAAAGTGTATACTTTCTAGAAATACAATAAAACCGTGTAACTGCTATAAGCACGCACTGTTAATTACAGTTTTGCTGAAGATCGCAACAGGGAAGCGTTGAGAGATGCGAGTCATAGAAGCCAAAGCAAGGTGTGACACTCAAATTGGAGATCTGAAACAGAGTTTTGTTTACTTCTTAGACAAGGTAATTGGCGCTGCTAGCGCTAATTTAATTTTTTTTTACAAAGACAATCAGCTGAATAATGAATTGCTCTGTGTAATCGATGGTGCAACCAACCGATATCAATGTAAACATATTGTCTGCTAGCATGTGCTTGCTCTGTATGACAAATTTTGTAATTCACTTACCTCAAAATTCTAAAGTTTTTTTAATTCCCATTATTTCTTCTAAATAAAAGAAAAACATACATAAGCCGGCTTTTTTTTCGTTTAGTTCATTCTTATTGCAACTCGGGGGCGCTAAAAACTGTTTAAAAAATTAACATTGAGTGTCCAAGTCTGAAACGGATGGTCTGTGGGCCAGAGCCTCGCTCATGCGTGTTAGAGTCCGTTTCAGACTAGTACTCTGACGTCATGTTACAATATGATTGTATTTAGTGGGATTTTTTGCGCATCTGTCATGGCGTTGATGTACAATAGTTGTTTAAAACGAACTCTACCATTTTGTACTAGGTGGCAAAGGGCCGCACAAGAACCTAGCGGAGGCCGCAGGTTCCCCACCTATGGTCTAGGTCATCTAATTCTAAAGCCTTATTAACGTTAAATGAGATTATTGCATTTTTAACCTCCTCCCTTGTCTGTGTTGTGGTCTCTGTAGTTACATTTGTTGAGTTAACAGGTTAAAAGGGGACTGGCGTGTCTGAAAAGTTATGTATAGTTATTTTTTTTATGGCAGCTTGTTTAGCGGCTACAGTCTCTACTCAGCTGATGCGCATCTTATTTTAAATATCTTGTGTGCTAGTTTGAAAACCGTGCCAAATGTCTTTCATGAAGAATTCCTTCCCTGATTTAGCTTTCGTGTTGACTATTGCCTAGTTTTACTTAGAACGTTTTTTACAGAACAAAGTTCTTGTTTTTCATCCTCGTCACAGTTACGATGCCTCCGATTTAGCGCCTTAACCTCATTTCTTAGATTCGCCAAGTTTTTGTTCCACCATCTGAAGGAGGGGGTATGTTATGCTTTTTTTTTTTTTTTTTTTTTTTTTTTTTTTAAGTAGTCCTAGTCGCGTTTTGTACGGTGGTTTTTTTTTTTAAATTTCTAATGGCTGGCACCCTTGAGCAAGTAAGTACATTAGCCCATTTGCCACAACGAGGCCGGAAACTGCTATTCATTTTATCATTACCCGGTGGGCACCTGTGAACCAAGTCACGGAGACGAGTAGCATTACCCACGTCACACCACCACAAACCCGTTTATAGGGTGGGCCACATTCATCTATCATCTGAGGAAAGTGCAAGAAACACAGAGAAAGTACATCTATGCCCGAGCCGGGATTCTAACCCACGTCCTCCCCATCCAGTCAGTTACGTTAACCACTAGACAGGTTGGGTGGCGTACGGTGGTTATTAGCTTATCTATTTGATTCGTATTTTGTACATTTTCCATTTTCTTAGGTTTCGTGTGCTTATTCTAATGTTTTAAATTTACCATGGCTTTCGAATTTTGTTTTCAGCCTGATGCAGACAATTTTTTTCGCGTTGAAAGTTAATGTCGAATCTGATATTGTTATGATCGCTTGCTGTATGCGTGTCTACTACTGTCCAATTTGTGATAACGAACAGTGCGCCATTTTTTGCGATTGTAAAATCTTTGTTTCTCTGTGCTTGTGTAGTGCAGAACGTCGGGAGATTGTTTGCTTGATTTGCTCTGTGTAAATAGTTTTAGATTAGGTGTTGTATCAGTGTCGTCCCTCTGTCAGCCTTAAATGTATAACATCATAGCTGTGATCTAGCGTTAATATCTGCACCTAGGATAAATAGTTTTGTATTGTCTACAAATTGTGTCCATTCTTGGAGGGCTTCCGCCAAATCTCCATAAGGTCTCGCGTATTGTGTTCCTATGGTTACATCACCTTGTTGCGTTGTCATAATAGTGAACGCCGAGGTTTCTGTTGGTGGTAGTAGATTAAGTATTGTTTCGTAAATGCTAACCACGCTTTGTTTTTGGACTGGCTGTATGTCCAGCAATTTGGGAAGCCCTGCTGTTTTCCATTATTAACATACGGGCCCTGTAATAGAGCTATATCTAAATCATTTTTCCTGATGTAATTCACCGCTAACGTTGTTGCCACTCTGCAGTAATGTAAGTTTATTTGTAATATCTGCATTGGTTGTTTATGTTTGTATATTTACTTTGCAACTCGGAGAATAAGTCATAATTTGTTATTAATTACTGAGAGAAGATACTGATTTAATGTTTGACATTTACTGAGAATTTATTTTATTTAAATGAACTTCTAAGATATGGGCTATGGAATCTAGAAAAATTTGCTGTAAGAAAAAAGAAATTTCTTACCCATTTCCGAGATGAAAGAGATTATTTTCAGTGTCTTTGCATTGTGTTGTAAGTGTTCTGGCATACATGATATTTGTAGTATGAACACTCTGTTGCATAGGCTGGATGGTCTGTGTGATATTTGGTGCCGTGTTGATTTGCCATCTCGCAGTTAATCCACGTGTGTCTGTCTGAATGCTTTAATTTCCTTTCTTGTGTCCTGTGCTCGCCACCTAATTTACCTCAGTATACTTTGTTTTTTACATTGTCTTCCGGTGTGGCTGAAGAGTTGACAGTTGTAGCAGAGGCTTACATTTCTGTAATATTCAATCTTTGACCGATTTAAGCCGAAGAAGATAAAATGTTGTTTCGCCAAGATATAGGCGGATTTCCGTGTTTCCACTACGTAGAGCTGCAAATCTGTGTCTGTTCTGTGTGCTTTAATCTGTACGATATTAACTGAAAATTGTTTGGTTAGTGTTCAGTTCCTCGTGTGTCCTGTCTATTAAACTTATATCGTCCACATCATTTGGAACATTAAAGATAATTTTCTGTGTGGGTGTTCCCTCAACGTTAGTTGTTTTTTCTCTAGTGTCTGTTGTAATTCTTGTTTCTGAGTAGTGTCTTTGCATTTGAGTACTTTGTGTTTGATTTGTATCTTTTGTGGGTTAACCTGAGTTTAATTTTGCTTAGTGTGTTAATGACTGTTCTTGGTGGTGTTCGTGTTTTTTTTATTGCTAAAGTGCTAGGTGGTGTTGGTATGGGTATGCTGCTCTTGACCCTGTCTGCGTAGAAACCCTTTGAAGCGGACATTTTGTTAACCTGAGTAGCAGTCTGTCGTATTGGTGCATGTATTAGCTCTACGGTCTTATGTGTTTTACTGTATTTTCTATTGCTGAAACCTTATCGAAGTGCTGTTCTACGCGAAGTAGCATATGTTCCTCAAATGTGCGGGTGGCTTGGTTTTCGTCTCTTGGGTCTTTAACTCTCAGTGTTTTCGGTGAGGCTGCGTGGGCTAACACAGCCGCAGGAGGGGGGTGCTACTTATAAATTTGTCTATGAGATCAACAGATTGTACATTGTGTATATCGGCTAAGCGTTCTTTGAGCTCGTCAGCCGCGTCTCCAAGTGACTGCTTCAAGCAAAATGTTATGCCTGGTGTATTATGTGGGTCAATTTGTTGACTAAGTTCTGAAGTCCGTCCCTATAGTTGATGGGTATAAATACTTGTGACCGTCTCATTGATAATTTTTTATTAGATTAATGCAAAAAACACTTCTCGATGTACCACTGAAATCTGGCACGATAGTGAGCAGCAAGAGGCGAAACGGGAGGCACGAGACTAGATTTCACTTTATCAACAGTCTGTGAATTGTTATGTTGGGCACTTGTGTGTGTTTTGCATGTCTAATGGTTTGAATGAATTAGAGAATGAATCAGGCAAGAGAATGAATCAGAAAAAAGAGAATGAATCAGGTACTGTGACATTTGTGCTGTGTTCTCGTTTGGTGTTTCCTGTTTGTGATTGTGTTGATCCTTTCGGATCGTCAGTGTTTTTTGTTCCATGTTGTAATATTAAACACAAATTATACAATGTTATATAAATTTAAACAATAAGTTACTTTAATTTTCTGATTTACTTTCTTTTAAAGTACTCAGCTACCATATCTGAACTTCTCCGCACAGACTCAGTAAAAAATAGTAATTTAAAGTGATTAAACTTAAAATAATTAGATTTTATATACTTAGATATTAAAACTAAATATTTTAAAATTATAGTATTAAAATTAATATTTAAGTATATTGTATAATATGAATATTATAATATTAGGATTTGAAAAAAAACCATTAGTATTACTAAGTTTATTGGTAATTTAAAAGTAATTATAATATTATAGATAATTAAAATTTAGAAATTTTAAGATATTAAAATTAAATCATTATGATTTAAGATTTAGTATTAAATGAATAATATTTAATTGTAGTAGGTAGTATAAATATTAGGAATATAAAATCAACGTTAACATTATATTACTAAGTTTTGATGACATTAATTAAACTTTAGATAGTTTTGTTGGTAATTTAAAATGATTAAAGTTGTATTTAAAATTTAGATATTTAAGATATTAAAATTAAGTAAAAAGTGTTTAAATACATTATGTAGTATAAATATTATTATTAAGAGAATATAATATCAACATTAAGCATTAATATTATGTTACTAAGTTTTGATATCAATTTTACTGTGTTAATTCATTTGCTTTTAATTCGTAGTCCGTGGGGATGGGGTGACCCTTAATGACGAACTTCTTCGGCTATATTTCTCAAGTTTAGCTCTCGAGTCGCCGGTCACAAGAGCATGTCGTCTGCAAAAGAAATTAGCCTTGCATCATTCGGCATGTCCAGTCGGAGGGCACGATGTTCCAGGAAAGTGGGACACTGAATGACCCCTGTGGCACCCTCTGTTAGAGCTATATTTCAGTGTCCTTATCGAGCTATCGAAAAACATTTTTTAGTCTTCAAATTTGGACTTCACCAACTGGAAAATGTTTTCACTACATCGTGCTTGACCAAGAAGATAGAGAACCCCCGGTCTCCACACGCTGTCGGAAGCACCCTGTACGTTCAGTAAAATTAGGCTGACGTACTTTACTCCAGTAAGTACCGAATAGTGTCGTTAGGACAAGTGTCATGTCGCACGAGCTGCCCGTCCTGAAACCATGTTGAGCTGGGTGAATTGCCTGGATGTTTGTCAAGTGATGGTGTATCCGTTGAGTAAGGAGTTTGTCCAGTACTTTACCCATGCTGGAAAGCAGACAGATTGGTCTGTAAGAGCGCGCCTGAGTCACACCCTTTCCCGGTTTCCTAAACAGAATGAGTTTCTCATGTTTCCAAATACTTGGGAAATGCTTAAAATAAAGGCACTTCTTGAAGAGCAATACCAACATTCCAGGATTCCTCCCGAATATTATCTGTACTTTCCTCAGGAATGGAGTCCAACCCTGGGGCCTTTTTGGCCATGTCTTTTACAATCGACTTGATTTCAACTCTCGTGAAGGGCCGGTCGCTTTCACTATTGCTGTGTGAGCTAGGAAAGCTCTTCATTAGTATGTAAATTGTCCTTATTATCCATATCGTCAATCTGATACTACTTACTAATGCATTTCTGACAGTTTTTCCAACTGTAAGCTTCTACAGTAGCGACCCCTCAGGGGGTTTACTTTCTTTAAGTAAACACGGGTGTCACAATCCCGAGGTACCCCAGTGATCTATCCTCTTCTCTTTCTTTTCTTCTCTCCTCTACTCTTCTGCTTTCCTTTCCTTTTCTCCCTCAATGTGGTTGCCTCTAAGGAGGTTGAGGGCTCCCCTTGAGCAGCTGTCGCCGCTCTGTTGCTATT
>JAPDSC010004587.1:0-11941 GCA_026290005.1 Latrodectus geometricus | reverse complement strand
TAAGATAAAACTAAACAATATGAAATAGAAAAAGAGTTCGTATTCTTTGTAAGGAGTTAGACGATCAGCTAGACAAATTGAACAAACTGTTTTGTAGTAGTAAATCAAGCTGATTTGCTGGCATAATATATTTTAATATATTGTTTTGTGCTTCCATTTCTTACTATCGATTCCCACTGCCTTGATTTTAAATAGAAACCTAGACGCTTTACAAAATGTTTATCAAAAAAAAATATATAATTTACTATTTTTAAGTCAAATATTCATTTCCAATACTTCCATTTTCATTGATAGGTATTTCTAAAGATTTATTGAAAAAGAATTTATAAAATTTCAAACAAGTTTATTTTGCAAGATGATCTAGTTTTATCTTTAATTATACTGATAGTTTAACCTGGAATTTTTTCATTAAAGTAATTTTTCTTTATGAGTTGTAAAAGCTGTTCTATAAATTTCATTTTGAATTTCTGTGTAAGCATTCGTTTGACTATATTCTATCAATTATTACATCTTTTATAACGATAAAATATATATTACCTTAAATTATTGCTGTTTGTGATTTCAATTACATATTATATAAAATTACATTCATTATTACATATCACTATAAAATATTAAAATTGAACTAATATTAAATATCTGGAGATATAATGTTAATTTAATTTTTAAATATTATAGAAAAATAATACGAATAAGTACAGAAAATAGTATATTTTTGTAAATATTTATAGTTATAACATACCTCATTTATCTAATTTTTTATTACATCCTTCAACTGATTCTATATATTTATGTTTTAATGCTTATAAATTATATCAATAATTAAAAATTTGAAATTATTTATCACTAAAATATATTAAATTAAGCATAATGTAAAATTACTTTTTCTATATAATTTGAAACTTCAAATAAAATATTTATGCACAATATGTAAAATGAATCTAAAATTAACATACATTTTTATTTCATTTTATAATTTTATATTTCCTATTTTATCACAATAATTTCAATGAGATTAAAAATTGTGTTTTTATTATATATACTTTAAAACACTTACAGAAATGTGAGTGTTTATTTTCATAATTCTTTTGAAAATACTTTTGTGAATTCGCCTTAAAAATTCTTGAATTAAAACAAAACTATAGGCCATACAAACATAATTTTTTTTTTATATAATTTTAATATTTCTGGATTATTACTCAGCAGAACAAGATTTATTTAATGTAAAAAACATAATAATACTATAAATTATCCATATTTACATGACAATGAGTCAAAGATTTTAATTAATCACATTTAATAAATATTTATATAATTCATTTTTAAATAAAGAGCTATTGTAAATTTTTTTTAAAAAATACAGCAAAATACTGAAACGTTCAAGACAATGAGTTATTTTATATTATTTTGTAATTTTTACCTAAAATACTGGTTCAACTTTATCTAAATTAAAATCTCTTAACTCCTTTTCGGAATTATTGCCTTTTAGATTTTTATAACTTGTTACGAATTCTAAGCTCTTACTGAATACTACTAAATAAGAAAAGTGCAGTAGTTAAAAATATCATTCAAAGCAGTGAGTAGGTTCGTTAATGCGATAAACAAAAACGGTGCTTAAAAATGCTATCGAAATATTCTACAGGCATATAACTTTAAGGAGATCTAGCCAGTCTCATTAATGCTACCCTGGGGATATATCAAAAGTCGGTTTCTCCTTTATGTCAATGAGGAAAATCTTGTGAGGGAAAAGGAAAAAAGCGGATAATACAAAGAAGACAAGCCAAAAAATAACATCTCCTATTTATTTTTCCAACCAATCGATACAAACTTTGGAGTTGCTTCAAATAAGCTTTCCCGTATTTTTCTCGTATTTTAGGATGTTGCGTTAATCAGGTTAATGCTCAACGGATTCCTATTTGTTATAACACGCAACGCACAAGAGGAAAGGTATTTAACTGCAGATACAATATTCTCGTTTTGTTTGATTAACTTACTGCTTATTCTATTTCTGAAAAAAAAACTACTTTGTGCAACAAAGGAGAAATCAACTACTAGAAAAGACAAAGAATATTGAGTGCATTTTCCAAACAAAGTTGGAATAACTTCCATAAGGCTTTGATTCGTTATTCTTGGAAAATAAACTTAGTGAATGCCTTTTGAGTTTATTTATCTATGTTTTAGCATAATATAAGTAAAATTAATTCCAATGTGAATTATTTTATGTCGTTTGTAGCGCCTAAAATTACCTAAGTGGTTTTATCCTACGGCAATAACATTATCAAGTTTATTTGTTTAGCATACAATGAAAAACTTTGCATTACCATTTATTTTAAAATAACATTGAGTTATATAACTTTAATAATTAAATATTCTATTGTAGCCATTATTTAAAAAAACTGTTATTAAGTGGATAAATTAATTTACACTTCATATTTGTTAAAGTTGATACAATGTATAACATCGACATAAAGAATATGTAAAATGTTTTCCTTATTTTATGTTAACATTATGCATATGCACTTACATTTGCCAATTGTTTTTATTGTTACTAATTTATATTAGATAAAAACAAATTGGAAACAAGCCAAGTAATCAAAGATTTGTTATGTATGCAGAGTGCCTATTAAAAAGTAGATATATATTTTTATGTTTAACTTTAGATCATATCTTAGTGTAATTGGGTATTGAGGAACAGTCTGTTTACTCTTCTCAGCATTTTTACAGGCAATCTGAAAAAAATTGTGACTTTTAATCATTTTCCATGATAATTACATAGAAGATGTTTTGTGTTTCTAGATAAATTATAAGTTATTTTACTACAAAATATATAGAAAACGTCCTTTGGCGTCGTTTTTATACCAAGACAATTTATCAATACAAATCTCTGTCATTTGAAAAAAGATGTTTCACTAATTAAATGCTATTAATAAAAAATATCCTTAAGTACTAACTCACATTTCTTTGACTTTTAAAGCAATGTTATTGGGTTCACAATAGAAATGAATCAATTATATTGAAATTTCTGTGTCAAAATGTTTCATTATATAGTATTTTTTCTGTTTATAAAAATATTTTTTCGATCCTTAAAGTGAGGAACAGATACCATGAAATGATGGCTTGTAAGAAATGTCTAAACCTTGATACAATAACTAATTTGTCGTGAGAATTTTCTAAGAAGGAAATGAAGGGTTCTGAGCTGTCTTGTCTTAACTGAATATCACTATATACTTTAAAACTGAAATACATAGAAAACTTTATGCATTAAAATGATAAAAAAAAATTAAAAAATTTAGATTTTCACAAAATTTACGATTTTACTTGTTATACAACTTTTTTGAATACTAGTGTTTATTTTTTCCTTTTACAGGATTAAATAATGTGTTTTGTTACATTTATTTCATGATACAAAAGTATTAATTAAATGAAATGACATCGAAAAGACTCAAAACTAAATCCTATTGAAAAGTAGTATTGCAATTTTTTAGTTATTGCAATTATTTTATATATTTTATATCGCGCGATGTTGAAACGTTCGCTGACGGACATTTAAGATTTATTGAAACGTTTTAGTGTTATTTATACATAAGTTAATGAAGATCTAAGATAACTTGTTGCATTCATGCATAAAGTAAATTATACATTATCATTTATTGTAAATGTTGCCATAAATATTTACCTTTTGAATATCATTTCTTTTGTAAACATTGCTTTCGCGTTCTATTAATAGAGAATACTTTTTCCACTTTAATATCTTTCTTTTTATCGTCTGTGTTATTCTTTTTACAGAAAAATGGCTTTATTTCTTGAGCAATCACATTACCTGATATAACACTTACAGAAAGATCATGTTGTGTATTGGTAATCTAAAAGGACAGGTTTGCAATTACGATAGTCAAACTGCCTACACTTTCCCGGCATGAAATTCATGATTGCTTCGATTAGCAAGGAACGGCATACATGTGGAAGTTCAATGGCAATTTCCATAAAATAATTAGAATTTATCTAATCATTAGTGTTTTCAATGTAAACTCATTAGTATAGTATTTTATTATATAAATTGTTCAACACCAAATTATGTCCAATATTTAAAAGAAAATCTTCATAATTTTTCCCATATTGAATAACTTATTGATATCTTAGTTCATCTGCCACATGAGACATCATAAATAAATACAAAAATTTATTATTCTTGAAGGACATAAAATTAATTTTTATTCAATATTGTTCTCTGATTAGGTTCCATGATACATTAATTTGCATTTATACAAACAAATAGCAAAATAAGGTACAAGTTAATGATATTTTTTAATTCTATTTTCTTCTAATTATATGAAAGCAAAAAAATAATTAAAGAAATTTTAGGATTTCTGGTATGATATTTGTTTGTGTGGTAGAAAATAATTGTTGGTGCATGAAAGTTAAAATATTATTTTAATTTATTGCAATAATGCGTTATTAATGTGTCTAAAAATTAACAGAAACAACTTATATTTTTATTTCTAAAGGCAGATTAAAACACAAATATAGTTAGTAAAACTAAAACAAAGAACAAAATTAAATGAACTCAGATAACAAAACTGACATTACAATAAGTTTGTAAATCGTTCCTTTTGCAGCGAGCTCTCCAGTATCTCTACCACAAGTGTCCCAAGTTCAGAGCAGGGCAACGATCAAATGGTTCGCATTCATTTCCTTCCGCATGTTGTGCAATTGGCCTTGAGGACTTCAGTATTTTCATATGATATATACATTTAGACAAACAATCGAGGGCAGTAGGGAGGTGAAAATTAGCAACAAATCACTCCCTTTATCAAAATGACAATACAGTATATATTAACTTAATATAATGTACTTTTTCATTTAAATTCTCAGTTATAAATTAAAACTAAAAATAATTTTATAAATTCCAGAACTGAGTTTTGGTTTGTTTAAATCAAAAAGCTTTCTTCTTGTACAATAAAACAAATACATGTTTCTATTAATTAAATTTTATTTTGTCTCTTCAATTTTTCTCATCATGTTATAAATTGAAGCAAATATTTTGTTTTCTATTTTTTTAATTAAGTAATCATAGAATCATCTTTCTTATTGTACATAAATAAGTGGTCAAACAATTATATTATTAATTTTATTCCATAATATTATAATCAGTTGTCGTTAGATATATTACAGAAACATTTAAAAGATGCAAGCAGAAAAGTTGAGGAACAGTTAGTTTCTTATAAAAATAAAAATAAAACATTCTGATAAATCAAGATTAAAACATTTATTAAGGTATTATAAAATTTCATTTCCTATAATTTTAACAAAAAAGATAATTCGTATTGAAATAAAAAAATACATATATTTTATATTCACAGTATTCAAAATTATAATAAAAAACTAATGACTGAAATAAATTAAATTTCTTTATTTAATATATTTCCTTAAAATTATTTACATACTTATAAATAAATATAAAATTAAAAACAGAAAAAAAATTGGTTATTATATTTTTATCATTCAGTGTTCTTGAAAACATTACAAATAGATTTATTAGGGGAAAAAAACTGCATTTGATTAATTAATAAGAATGTTACACAAAAAAAGTAAACAAAAACAATTAAAATGAAATTAATTTGGGAAATGGCAGTATAAATATATCGAAGGAATGAAAATGCATTTCATTTTTTTGTTTTTAGCTTCTCGTCCTCTCTAGAGAACGTAAAAAAAATATTTATATCTAATCAAAATAATCTTTAAAAAATAAAGAAAAGCTTTTAATTTCTCGTCATAAATTAAAATAAGGTTTTTTTTTTATATTTGTAAAAGTATATATTGGTTAAGAATGAAAATATTGTGACATTTTTTCTTGATAAAAGAGTAAACAGATTGTGAAATTTTGTTGCTCATTTTATAAATTGTATTTTTTCAAATACTTGAATATGGTAACTAAGAATATTAAAAAAAACTTTGATTAAAATTCCAAATTACTCGTATTTTTCTGAAATAATAATCCATATTATTCTTCTAATTGAAGTAATTTTACTAATATATTGAATATTGTATGCAATTTTAAATAGCATTCATTATATACAAATTAGTCCAGTGTAGATAAACGGAAAATCTCAAAAATTGTAGGGCATCAAAAAGTGCAGTTTGAAATATGTGATTTTCATCACAAGAATACCTACATTGTTTACACAAAATAATTGTTTACACAAATTCATTGAAAATGTTTAGTAATGTATTTTTGGAAGGAAAAATATAAAATGTTAGAAATATTACGCACATCAAATTTGAAAAATAAAATATTTTAAGTTAATGTAAAATGTTAACACAAGGATTATTTTTTTATATTTTAATACTAACTTAATTTTAAAAACTCCAAATGTTAACTATTTTTAGTTTGTTTTTTAATTATTTTACACTATGTATTTTTAAAATATTTTAAAAACTACTGGATATGACAAGACATAGTAATATAATACTCTAATAAAATAAAAAATTATAATTTCTTAATTATAATTTAAATTATAATTAAGTTGTTATTAAATACATTTTTTTCTTTGATGTATATTGAATGATTTAGCAAATACTGCACTATTATTATTATTGTCACACAATTAAATACACAGTCTGGTTAAATATTTTTCAAAAAAAAGTTTAATCTTTCATTTAATGGAATTTGCGTGGTTTGTACATTTGTTATATTAGTTTTTAATAAAATTTTTGGAAGCAGCAAGAATAGGCACACTTTTTAGAGAAATGGATTAAAAGTTATGTTTAATAAAAATTTTCTTAGAATTTATTTAGAAAGGAATATTTATGTATAAAGGATGATTGTTTTAAAATCTTAAAATACTTAAAATTCCTCATTATTATCACAAATAAAACATAATAAGTAAATATTAAAGCTTATTACTGCAGTAAAAATTAGCTTCATACTCAATTTGAATAACTATTTCTTAATTATAAATTTCGTATTTGTGAAAACAAAATCTTCAAAATACCATGTTAAATTCTCCTGCTGTAAAAAATATTCTACTATTCCAATTTGTCAGTAATTTATTAATATTCAGATTTCTATTTATTCAAATCATGAACTACATTGAAATAAGTGTATCAATTTTTTTAGAAATAACTAAGAATAGGATTTTAAATCAAACATCCTGCAAAGCATTCACGTAAAAATTGTTCATTTCAAAGTATTCCATTTTTCTCACGGTAAAATTGTAAAGAATAAAACTTAGGTAATATTAATAAACACAACTATGCTTGATATCTTGAACGCAACATTATTAATCCATGTGTCGGAACAAGTCAAGAGCTTCATAATTATTATCTAATCTTAAAAATAAGCAGCAGGAAATTATGTAGTCTGTGGCTAATCTCGAATGTTGTCCCAAATGAGTTACAGTAACCAGGTATCATCGTGGTTTTCTGTCTCAGGGGTAATCCTCTGTTTGAATTACGATGATTGCGAATAGATATTCTTTCATTGGTTTGGGAATGGATTGCTTTTTATGCTTCAGCATGCTTGTTTATCTAGATGGAATTAGAAAGAATCTACTCTTTTCTATGTTTGAAATTGAAGGAAGAATTTCTGATTTATGTAAGCATTAATTAGTAATTAGTTAATGAAGTATTAATTATTTTAAGTAATCATGTCATGTTTGTTAAACATAACATTATAGCATAAATATTTGATATTAATAAAAGCTTTACCACCTCATACATGGGTAGACTAAAAATAACTCTAGATGAGATAGAATAAACACAACGAAGAGTTTTTGAGCTACCTAAAAAAATATGTATAGTTTTAGAGTGATTTTAAATTTATATCAAATGAATTGGAAAAAATGCATAGTTTGAATACAAATCTGAAATTTTTATTGAAAATGTTAATATATTGTTTTAAAATAACTGCCAGAAAATTCGATGACTGCAATCTATAATTTTAATAAAATAAAATTTTTCTTGTAATTTCTAGTGTACAAAAATTAATTGACTGATTTCAAGAAAGATTCATGACAACAATCAAATGAAAATGGAAATAAGACTCAACAGTTTTTTATAACTCTTATCTAATACATTTGTCAATTGTGACTGTACGATAAAATATTTGATTTTGTAGCTAAATTGAGTCATGAAAGCAATTATTTATAATATTAAAAAAAACTAATTACTGTATAGTCAGTTATAGAATAATTTTTTACAAAGTAATTCTATATTTTTATTTAACCGAACTTTCAAATACCTTTAAAGAATAACTATTCTAAAAAAATATTTATATACTAAATGAGAAATTTATATTTATCAATAAAATATTAATCACTTGCATATGATTTTTTTTCAAACATTTGTGTTATATTGTTACTGCGCATGTTTTTACGCATATTACAAACTATATTCTAATTTTTAATGTCAAATATTGGAAAAAAGTATTTTCTAAATAAAGTGATGATGAGTTAAATACTATATATCAAAGAAAATTCTCTCTAATAATCGTATTTAATAAGATAAGTGCTGCCAACTCTTTTTAGTGGTCAGCGTGCCTGACTGCGGATAGGAAGGTCCGGGTTCGAATCCCGGTTAGGGCATGGATTTACTTTCTTTTTCTCTCTCTCCTGTCCTTGTCCTTTCCTTGCATGAATGGAGTATGAATGGTTGCCTACTCTATAAACTGGTGCCTACGGCATGTGTGTACTGAGGATGTTGGTCTCCACACCCAATTGATGTTCAGTTGAAAAAGTGGAGCAACGCATCCATACTAACAAAATGGCTGGCACTCGACCAAAATAATAATAATAATATAAGTATAAACTTTTTGTGTACAAATGACTAATATCGCTTTTAGAATAATATAAAATATAAAACACTAGGGACTTAAATAAGTATACTGCAGATATTCTCATTTTATGGGATAATTGAGAATTCGATTTTCCTAAAATAAATAAAGTCAAAATATGACATTTTTATTAAAATATGAACAAACCCTAAAGTAACTTAGCCTAAAAATATTGTAATTATTAATAACTAACATTTACTTAGTAAGAGGCAACATGTTTCCCAGAACAAAGTGGAAGCTTTAACAGTACTACGGCAAACCAAGTATTAGTAGATTGCTTTGCCTTCATCAAATCTTGTGAAGAGAAGAATAATAGTTACTTACCTCACTCAAATGAAGACTCAATGGAAGACTCTTCAATTTTTTACATATTTAGTTTCTTTCAAGATCATTCTACAGGATACAACTTATTAACATTTTTCAAGTTTCATAATAAACATACAGATATCTGTTAATAAAAGGAATAAAAATTAAAAGCAGAAGAGATTATAACGAGGCAAAGATATTTCTAAAATCGGTATTTTAAGGAAAATAATTGCATTAACAAATTTCCAACAACGCAATGTTAAATCACACTCAGAACTGCTGAAATTTTGAACACAAAATCACTTGGAAAAATGCGTTGCCGACAAATATTTCTAGATGAAAAATTTTATAATAAAAAAATTAAAATACAAACGATCTATAGAAATCAGACAACATCATAAACTGAAAGTGTTATTCGACATATATATAACATAAATATCTAAATATTTATATAGTTATCTATGTTACTTTCATTGGCAATGTACAAAATATAAAAAAAAAACAATTTTATGTTTTCAATAAGCGTTTTATACAGAATCTAGGCTTTCTATTTTGACGATTAATAAGGACAAAATATATAGAATATTCCTGAGTCCTCTGTCATGTAAATGGAGTGTATTCTTCAAAAATACCAATTTTATTCTAAAAAGAATAATGAAAATACCATTAATAAGGAGAAATTCATAAGAAAAAATAAAATTGTATAAAACAAAATGTATATTCAGAAGACAAAATTTCCATATGAAAATATACTACTTTTAGTATGATAGGCTTAACTGTCATTTTGAATGGAATTCATTATTTTCTTAATACTTTTGTACTTTTAATTACACTTATTTGTACTAAGCTTAAACATTACACTTGAATGAAGAGAAAATTACAAGTCAAAAATATTTCAGCAGTGTTTAAAGCTTATATTAAAATGTGATTTTGGAAATCATAAAATATTAATATACTCATAATTAGGAGAAACCATTATCTGACACATGTATGATGATTATTAGTTACTGTGAGAATTGCTTCATCCCTTGTTGATATCAGTAAAAGATACAGCTATTACCATAGAAGAAGTGGAAATACTTTTTGCGAAATCCATTTTATGTAATAGGTTGCACATTTATAATAATTTTAGTAATTATTTTATCTTCAATAGAAGTTTCTACTTTAATAAATGATATAAAATTTGTCTATTTTAAAACTTCACTAACATGAGCACAAAAAGTATGATATTTTAACGGTAATTTTTCTTGTAAATGTATCATTTATTACATGAAAAAGTATGATGTAAATGCATCTTTCATATCTTTAAGCACGGATACAAGTGTCATAATCATAAATAGTTCCTTGGGCATGTATTCAACTTCTTTATTTCATTCACTATAAACTATAATATTATTCATGTTTTTTTAAAGGTTTTTTCTTGCATGATCTGATTACTTTCATACCTTTCCATTGTTTGAAATATTTCTCGTATTTTTTCCATATGCTCATCTGCACTTTTATCATTTAAAATATGTTGGAAATAAAATACATTGTAATTTTCTTTTAAACTTTGAACAAAAATCATTTTCTAATGCTTCATTGATCACAGATTGGTTTGCCAAATACAATAATATGTCCTTCAAATAGTTAACTACTTCAGCTCTATTTGATATTATTTACTTGATATTGGTACACCATAATAGATTGGTATTCTATATCTAGTTGAGACTGAAAATCAAAATGTTCTACCAACGAAAATTAATTTCAAAATAATCATAAGTACTTGAAAATAAAGCTCTATATTTTTAGTAAAATTTTTAAAAATAGGATATACAGTTCAAAATCAGTACACGTAATATTTTAGTATTTGGTTGAATGGAATTTTAGTAATATTTAATGTCTTCCATGTTCAATGACTAAATGATATTCACAAAGTACATAAAATAACTAGAGTACAGTGACATCTCATTTCATTTTTAACAAAATAGATAAATGATTCTGTCTTTCTAAATCAGCATGTCATTACGATCCAAGAACAAAAACTTACTTAGTTCCTTCTTAGCAGTATCTTAGGTACATGAATATCACTAATAAACTTGTTTTTCACGACTGAAAAACATTTTCGGACAATTCATATTCTCTCGGTATCCTGCACTACAGCACCCTACATTTTGCATGCAGAACAGTGAAAAAGTGCTTTTTATTCCGCAAATGTAAGTTAGATTGTGTTTTTTATAAATGTGAACAAACCGCAAAACTCAACTGAGAAATTTTGATCCCCTGGAACACATTAAAATCACGAGCCTTACTATTTGATAATTGAAATAAACTGAAGATATACAGTATTTACCGGTATATAAGACGCACATAGCCAAGATGTACTTTTTTATGCATATTTTGAAGGATAAATTATAAAATTTCACAGCATTTCACATTATAAAATAATATGAATACAAAGTAAATTTATCTGTGAATAACAACATTCAATCTTCGTTAAAACCAAGATACTTAATTTCAAAGCTAAATCAACATACTCTGAAACTTTATTTTCACCAAATGAATCTTTATAAAGCAATCTGTGTGTCCTTTGTTATATCCAGAGCATTTTCAATGCTACATTTCTTAAATGATTTAGATGATTTCTTTTTTAAAAGGTCCACTAGGTTATATTTACAGTCAGTAACTTTTTACATTGGTTTTTGATCTAGGTGCATGTGTTACAAAGTTTTACTGTCAAAACTGTAAATATTAAATAAATTAAATAGTCATTATGTTTTGAATGAAATTGATTTATATTCTATAGAATGATTTGTATGAAATATT
>JAPDSC010004569.1:0-14485 GCA_026290005.1 Latrodectus geometricus | reverse complement strand
CTAAGTCTTGGTTTGGATTATGGATGCACTCTTCCTTCATGTTTTTGAAGTTTCTCAATTCATGTTTTTTTTAATTCAGATGCATACCTTTCTATAGTTTTTTTTTTTTAATGTTTTAATCGCGCTCATCATGTCCGTTTTAGGTTTTATAAATCGTAAGCCTTTAATCATAAATCTTTGCACAGTTTGTTTTGGGTTTTAAAGCGCAGACAGTAGTAAATTTTTATTTTAAATAATTCATTGATTCTATGTCATAAGTCATTAATTAAATTAATATCCGAGGTCATTATCGGGAGGTCGAGTGGACTACCTACAATGTCTTTGCAGTCTACTAGTAGACATCTTGGTCACCTGTTATATAACAAAGATTTCAAAAATTGTTTATTGTATTCAACTTCTTACTAATTCAATAATTTTTCAATCAGTAATTTACTTGAGAAAATGAAAATAATTTCAACTGTGTCAATACATTGTACAATATATAACTCTGTGTTGAAAAACTGTAAAAATATCTGCTCATTATTAATGAGTGTGATAATATGAGTTTAAAAAATTATTTATAACAATTTTAAAGCAGCAATAATACATGGTGCCTATAAAAGAACTCCGGGGTTTTGAGGCAAAATATTTTAATGAAATAAAAACATACATACATGTTTTATACATGACTGAAAAGCTTACATTTTCACGTTTTTTAAACACTTAGTAAAGTTCTATATGAGCCCCGTTAATGGCACGGCAGATGTCTAAACGGTATTCTACCTCTTCCCATGTCCTGGCGAGCATGTCTGGGGAAGACGGTTGCCACACAATTGACTATTCGTTCCCTGAGATGTTGAACATCACGAATTTTCTCTGCATACACAAGATTCTTGATATGCCACCAGAAGAAAAAATATAACGGAGTCAGATTAGGGCTCCTTGGAGGCCATGAAATAGGTAGAATACCATTTAGACGTCGGTCGTGTCACTAACGGGGCTCATATAGAACTTTACTAAGTGTTAAAAAAAAAAAAAAACTTAAAAATGTAAGCTTTCCAGTCACGTATAAAACATGTATGTATGTTTTGTATTTCATTAAAATATTTTGCCTCAAAACCTCAGAGTTCTTTTATAGACACCCTGTATATAAATAGTGACCAATATGTTTTCTGAAGGATTTAAGCCAATTCAAGTAAAATAGTTCATAATATTCTGCACTATAATGACATAACCAAAAAGGAAAATAATATAAATTACTTTTTATATATAATAAGCAATCAAATTTCTTGGTAATATGATATGCTCTTTCATACACTGGATTAAAAAAATGTAATTTTAAAGAACATAAAAGTACAATTATAAATATTTCTGTCATTTTAACAATTTAAATGAAAACCACACACCATAGCTTAATAGAAACTAGTATAGAAAAATTATCTTTTTTTTTTTTTTGGAAATTTCATAAAATCACTTGAAATAAAAATATCAAACAGCACTGGGAAAGGCAACTATAAATACCTAGTTGCATTTCTCATTTTTATTATTTTTAAGATCGATTTTGTTAAGCTTTAAAGCTGTGTTTTGCAAACAAATGAATTGAGAGTTTAAAATAGTTTGTAAATTACAGTAAGCATCCACGCCAAAAATGAGACTGAACTTATACTTTTTTTGAGGAGAAGAGTTTCTTTTCATTAAAAAGGATTGTAAATTTAGTAAACAATTTTCCACAAGTTTCATTTTAATGTTAATTTTTCTATATATAGTTTAATAGCTATTAATAAATAATATGCAATTCTTTATATATTTCTAAGTAAACAAATTTAACAGTTATTATAGATAGGTAAAACTTCACAATCTTTAAATTGTTATTAATCATTCATACTTGAAAATAATTGTATAATGCAATTCAAAAGAAATAATGGCATACAAAACCAATAGGAATATTATTTTTTCTGATTTAGTTTTGTTCTGAAATTTTTTAATCATATTTAATAAGGAAACTCAAAACATTTCTTATAAGATAATGACAATTTTTAATACACTAATTTTTTATTAAATAAATCAGAATGATATTGATAAAATCAAAGCATTCTTACCTGAATCTGAGTGCTTGGACTCTGATATGCTTGAGTGAGAGGACGTATATTTTTAAGACTTGGTTTACTATGCTCCCCAAGTTCACTTTGTGAAACATCTGGTCCTATTTTTACACTTGTGTCAGTAACAGAATTTTCTTTAAAAGAATCCATTACATCCTAAAATATAATAGAATTAATATTTGTGATAGGCAATATAATTTAAGGTCTTCCATAATATACCCAGAATTTTTTTTTACAATTAATATTGTGGAAAACTTTAATTGCTAATAATTAAAAGAAACAATGAATAGTAATTAAGAACAAATAAAAATTTCTAAGTATCACTTATTTTAAAACTTCAAAATGAATGATTTATAAAAAGTTAAAAATCACAAGGGAAAAAAATATTTTGATTACAATAAAATAAACATTGCTATTTAAGTATTAAATGCATGGAAATAATAATAGCAACAAACTATAATCAAAGTTAAAGTTTAATACAGCAATTCACTACCAATATCACCAAATATCTAAGAAAAATTTACAAGGAAACTAATTTAATAGAATATAAAAATAAGATGAAATTAGCAACATTTCAAATTAATATATTTTCTTACATTAAGCTCTTAAAATATAAAAACAAAGTGAAGAGTAAAAGGATAAAATGCTAGAATTCTTAATAGCTATTTAATACAAACATTATTATTCATATTTTTTTAGTCATGTTATTATAAACCAACCATAATGAAATAAAAATTAAGTGAAGATTCAAATATTCATATGTTGATTTGGAATTGGATAATTATAATATATTATTTGAAATAAGTTATATTTTAAACATAATTTATAGAATTTTAGATTGTGAATTTATAAAATAGACTATACTATAACAGAATTTATAAATATGCAAACATATAGAAGATTCCATAATTTTGCTTGATTGAGCAGATTAAGTTTAATTGTTCAATGATGTATAATAGTAAAAAAATTTTTTTTAATCATTGCAAATTTTTTTTTGATTGAGTATGAAGTAAGAAATTTTCAATATCACTCTAAAGATAAAACTATTTGTATTGACTTTTGAAAAAAATATAATCTTTACCATTTCAATACAAGGTTTGACTCCTATCATGATGTTGTTGCTGAAAACTTTCCCATTTTTACTTAATGCTTTCTTAGCTTGGAGTTTAGACTGATATTTTATGTGCATCCAATTTCCATTTGGTGGAATCTAAAATGTAACAAAGTTTTAAAATATTGTTAACAAAAAAAGATAGTTGACATTTTTACTTTAAAAGAGTTATTAATGTTTTTAATAATATCAGTTCTCATTAAAAAACAAAAAAGTACGACAATGCGAAATACAAGAAAGTTATACTTTTGTGCAACAATAAAAAAAAAAAAGTTTACTACATCTTATAAGTAATTCTAACTGAAATCCCAGTACCATTATGGTGCATTTAGACTTTGTTGATAAAAATATAAATCATCTTTATCAACAAAGTCTAAATATAATGTCATTTTATATTTCTTCAATTACTTTAATTTTGTAAAATAACCTTTACATTTGATTTTATTGATTTCCATATTTTTATCAATATCATCATATTTATTATACAAATAAACAATTTCAGTCTTAGTATCAAAAGTTTAAGAGAAAAAGAATTAAAAAAAAATTATTATCCACATCTATATCAATTAATTATAAATAGCATATGAAAATTCTTTCAATTAAATATTTTTCAATTTAAATTAAGTTTCTTTACACACAGGTAAAAATAAAATGTGGCAGAATATGAACCAAAATTGCAAAATTTATGCCAAACAGACATAATACTTTTCTTTAGTTTACACACTCATTTTACAGTTTGGGAAAAAACTTAAGAAGAGCTTCCAAATAAAATTTTAAATTAAAATTTCAAGAGAAAAAAATTATTATTGCATAAATTTTATAGATCAAAATGATAGGACTTTGGAAAAGATGTGGATTTTGTAGCTGCAGCAAAAAATAGGGTAAAAACAATACTATAGAAACTTTGCAAATGGATAAGCTGGCAAACTTATTTCACTGGAGGGAATTTGCAATAATATAAAGTAAATTTTACAGTTATTTCAAATATTAAATCAAAAATAATACCAAATATTTTGGATTATGCTACCTTACATTAGATCGAAAAATGATTTCAACAAAGATATTTTTAATACAAAAATGCAAGAAAATTAAAACTTTATGAAAAATTATCAGAGCAAGTTTTCTTTCTTTCTTTCTTTTTCTTTCTTTTTTTAAACATAGAACTAGTAAATTAATCATGATTGTTTAGAATTATTTTAAAGTCTAAAAAAAAATTATAATAAACTTTACTTAATTTCAGATCATTCTTTTTGAAAAATAAGATGTGAATTTATTGAAGGTTACAAGATACTAGTTTTTGTATTGTTTCCTTAAACCTCAACATTTTAGAAGCAGAAAACTTTATTTCATAAGCCTTTATACCAGCGTCAATATACTCTTCAATAATGTTCAATGACATTAAGAGTCAATACAGATACTTAATGTTCAATGATATTAAACATTAAGTATGTATTGACACTTGTATAATTTATTATAAGGCTTATATAATTTATTTTGTTCAATTGTTTAGTATCTCTCTCTCTCAATTGTATTAAAATATATTTATTAATTTACACGCATACAAGTACACTTTGAGTTATTTTAAAATTAGTAAAACTATTTTCAAATAGCCTTTAATATTAACAATCAATATTTTAAATAAAACTTACTTTATGCTCAACAATATTTCCATATTGATTAAATTGTTGTAAAATATAAGATGATGAAGCAGCAGGAAACCTGAAAGAAATATTATATTTAACTATCACAACTTTTAAAAATAACATAAAAGTAGAATTAAAACACACTCTTTAAATAACTTTTCTCCAAACATACTCCAAATATTAAAGCACTCAACCACAAAAAATTATCTTGGAATGTCTAAAATTTTCTCAAACTTAAAATGCTTTTGGTCTAAAATTATGATTATCATTTATAATTGTTATTGTACTTTACATGGCTGATTAAGCAATCTTTAAGTATTTACTGATATTTGTATTGAGTCCAACAGTTTTAAAAATAATTATAAAACAATAATTCTTTGCGAGTTCAAGTTATATAATCTGCAATGATTGACAAATAATGTAATAAAATATGCACAAATAATGTTCTATTTCATCATAATAAAAAATGTTTGATAGAAAACTAGATCACAACTTCTGATAAAAAATAAAAAAGCTCTTATTATTTTTTAAAAATGTTTAGATTTTATGAGTGAGTTTTCAATTTGAAATTTATATGTATTTTAATATGCTTATTTTTTATATCTAAAGTTACTAATTAAATAGTATATTTGGAAATTTATCATTTATTTAATAATGCACAACAACTATAACACATAATATTAACAGATAGATGAATACATCTGTTGCAAGTGCTTAATTATACTATTATATTGAAATTAAAAATTCAGTGTTAGCAATAAATGTCAGGAACAACAAATAATAATTGTTAGTCTAAAGCATTCATTCACTACTTTATCACCTAAGAAAATTATAAAAAAGCAAAAAAAGCATAAGTACTCAAAATTGCTGACTAAATAAATTAAACAACTTTTAATTTGAAAAAATTATCAATAATTCAATTTACTCTCAAAGAGATGTGAACAAATGTACAAATTTCAATTTAAGATATCACCTGAATTAAAATAATTAAACAGGATATTTTTAACAAAATTTATCTTATAACATTCAATCTGTTTTACAGAATTAATTTAAAATGATTCAATTTAAAGTAAAAGCTTATACTTTATATGGAATAGATGGGGCAGCAGATATTTATATCCTTTTTATGCTCAATCTCTATTTAAATAAATTTTAAAACTAACATAACTTTAACTTCACATCCTTTCTGAACTGACAAAATAATATTTTAAAATAATAAGTTTTCTGGATAAGGTAAAGAATAAGAATAATTTGTTGACATCTGTCAAATAAGAAAAAAAAATTATATAACTTCAGCTATTTTAAAGCATATGTAACAAAAAAAGTATTTAGTGTTACCCAATTATAAAAAAAATGTATACTACATGCATAATTTTACAAAGAATTGATAAGTATTAACTTACCCAAAAACTGTCACCCACGATTCATCCAACTGATCACTGCTTTTTAGAGCCTCACTAAAGGAAATTTTAAGCATATTTTAAAATCACGTTAAAAAATATTTATGAAAGTTTGATATATATATTTACAATTGAATTTAATAAATTAATGATTTTATTTATACCATTGTCATGAGCTTTAAACATAATATTTAAGCCTAAATCTTAACAGAAAATGACTTTCAACAATAATCATTAGTTACATAAAGTACATGCACCAATTTTTACTCCTTGTTTGCAATGTCACTTTTAATTTAATAATAAGCAGTAGGTATAATGAAAGGATAAAAGTAGTTTTCAGCATCAATAATGAATGCATATTGAAAATGGGAATAAAACTACTAGTGTCAGTTTGAACACAATATTGTTCAAAATAAATTAATATAATTAATACCTAGATATTTCTTTGATACTTAATTTAAATTAGAAGCAATATCTATTGTTTATAACCAATTTCACAAAACTTATTTCTACTGCAGAATTTCCATCTTACTACAGTAGGTCTATTGGATTATTTTTCAGTATTCCTCAATCAGTTTTTGAATGAATAGTTACAAAATTTAATACTGTAATTCTATTGTAATAGAACTAACATTTTAAAATTGAATAACAGTATAATCAGAACTATTCATAAATAAATAATTTTGAAAGAAAAACACTTAAACTTTTAAGAAAAACATTTTAAGTGGTTTTCATAGCTTAATAATTTCATAGTTTCATGAAGTTGCAGTTACCAATTGAACTCAAACGAAAAGAATGTCAATATCATTCATCCATATATTTTAACTATATGTATAACACATGTAGATTTTAAAAAATTAACTAATTTTTTAAACATACCCTTGAGTATAAAAAGGATCCAGTTGTGCAGGAGACATATAAGCAGTATTGTTCATAGAAAATGATTTATTAGGAGTTAAAATCCCACTATAGTTAGATGCAGTAACTTCAGGACCGCAGAATGATACTGAGTGAAAAAATCAAATTTAAATCATAAATGAAAATGTAATTTGAATAGATAGAAATCAACATGCAAGAAAAATAACTAGTTTTTTTATTAGATTAAAAAAATTGTCTATTGAATTCCCTATTTAAAAGTAATTTATTTTGCGTTTCACCCTTTTCTTACTTAAAGTTTCCATAACTGTTTTGAATGGAACAAAACAGCACTTTGCTTATTAAGCATGAATATTTAACTTGGAGATAAACTTGGTAAAATAATTTTTAAGGAATATTTAATAGAATAAACCTATGAATTAATGTGACACCTAAAATAGAAAAAAAACCTTTAATCCCAAACATTCGTTTACAGTATAGAGCTAGCTTGTATAAATTATTGATTCATATTGAAAATACTATATTTGCAAGCCTTATTCTTATACAAATGAGATAAATGAAAATAATGAAAAGTAAGTTTGTATTGCCTATTCATGACGGCAGAATCAGTTATTTTCTGATTGAGTGAAGTAGCACAAGATTAGTACAATTGGACAATGCAGGGAAAAGTAAAAAAGTATTTGTAAAGAGTGAATAAATTTGGTGAATTTGTAGTTTTTTTCATATATCTTCTTTGCATATAGGTAATACTCTTGAAAAATATACCTTTTTAAAATGAAAGAATCATTTATACTAATTTTATAGAAAGATTATAATTCTGCAAAATTTGAGTAATTTTAATATTGCAAAAAATGTTCTAATTTAGATAATTGTTGTAAAATCTAGGAGTTTCCATTATTATAGAAATTTCATTTTTAAGTAAAAATCATTAAATCTATTAATTATAATTGAATTAGAATGAACAAATCAACATAAATATACCAATTCTAATTAATTTTATGAATATTAAATTTAACAGATCTTATGTTTAACAGTTTTTATCTTATATCTCTAACAAAAAAAACTTCATGATTTGAAATCTTATGAATGCAATGAGATTGCATAGCCAATATTCAAAGCAAGTTCCACCTTTTTTAGATGGACACCTTTATTTAAAATTATAAAGATTTAATTTATATAAATTTTAGTAAACTTTATAAACCTAAACTGATAGCTCAGTATTATAGACAGACACTAAATTAAAAGCACATGAAAAAAAATTTATAAATAAAAAGAAACTGGTTAATTTCTTTCTTTCTTATATCTCTGTTTCATACAAATCATGCAGCATATATCTTAGAGGCTGTGATGGAATGTGAATGTAATCATACACTGGGATGCAAAATTTAAGCAACAGGATGTTTTTTCTGCCATAGCTCTGCGAGAAATCCTCTGAGGGACATGAAATTCAGACACAAGACACATCATTTTGTACTTAAAGGATAACAAAAAAATAGTTGCACAAAAATGAATACAATGCATATAGTATGGAATCAAACAAAAACTGGATTTATTGAACTCACAGTATCCCTGCATAAGATCATTTTGTCCAGGAGGAACAATAACAAACAGATGTTCCTTAGTTATATGTCCTCCCCTTACTGCAATGGTTGCTACACATCGTCTCCCCAAACTCAGCACCAGATTGTCCTGCAGTTCTTGTGGTAAGAATGCTCATTCTTCTATCAGCATCTGTTTTAGTTGCGCCATGTTCCCCGGGGGATGCAATCGTGTCACAATGCCTCTCTCCAAAGCATCCCACACATGTTCTATAGCAGGGGTGGCCAAGACGTAGACCACGAAGACATTTTAGGTAGTCCACGTGACCATCCCGATAATGACCTTGGACATTTCCAATTTAATTTATGACTTACGACAAAGAATCAATGAATTATTTAAAATAAAAATTTACTACAGTCTATGCTTTAAAACCCAAAACAAACTGTGCAAGGATTTACGATTTAAAACCTAAAACGGACATGATGAGCGTGATTAAAACAAAAAAAAAAAAAAAAAAAAAAAAAAAACTGTAGAAAGGTATGCATCTCAATTAAGAAAACATGAATTGAGAAACTTCAAAAACATAGAGGAAGAGTGAGTCCATAATCCAAACCGAGACTTCGAAGATTCGCTAACTTAATTAGGTTCTGAAAGAAATATTCAATTTTATGATATTTCCATTTAATGAAAATGTCAACATTGATGGAGTATCTGAAAAAATAGGACGTTTTTGCAATAAGCTCATATCAAACACAATATGATAAATTTGTTTTAGATATACAGTGCCAAATTTCCACTAAACGAAATAAATAGGATGGTCAGTTATTGATATATGAATACTTTGATTATTTTCGTCAGTAAACTTTTATTTTGTAAATATTAAGTTTCTTTTAGAAAATTTACATAATTTACCATATTTTCTTGTTACTGAAAAGAAATATATACATTAATTTAGTTCTGCCATTGGTAGACAGCCTTTGATTTTTTAAATGTGGATCCCAAAAGTTTGGCCACTTCTGAGTATGCTGTCCAATCCATTTGAGTTCACTTTCCAGTAGCTACTGAACAGCATGAGTTTGATGTGGCCGTGCATTGCCATCCATAAAAATGAAATCTGCTCCAATGTCACCTCAGAACAGACACACATGGGGAAGGATTACCTCCTGACAATAGTGATCTCTAGTTACAGAACCTCTATCGAAAACGTGGAGCTCAGCATAATGCCTCCCCAGACGAGAACTCCGCTATGTTACTGGGATGAAACAGTGTAAAAACCTCTCTCAAAATCAACTGGCACTGAGAATCACTTGTGACACGGAAACAATTCTCATCTGTGAAGAGGATGCGACTCCATTGATCAGATGTCCAGTTTTTGTCCTCTCTGCACCACTGTAAATGGTGCCTCCAATGGCGAGCTTTACGGAATTTAGCATTTGGGACAGCGAGTGAATAGGTCACCTTTGTGAAAGCGTCTGGCCACAGTAAAGCGTGACACTTGTTGCCCCGTTGCTGAGCAATGGTGCTCGCCGACTGGTTTTGGGTCTTTTTCGAATGAAGGACAATCTAGCGGTCATCCATTGCAGTTGTTTTCCTGGAGTGGCCACCACCAACCTCTCGAACAGCTGTACCTGTTGTTCTAAAGGCTTTCTAAGTCCGTGAAACAACACTTTTGCTGATTCCGAACTCTTCAGCTACACTGGTCACACTATGCCCCTCCTCCAGTTTTCCAATCACTCTTTCACATGTGAAGGAGTCCAGGTTATTTCTTCTAGCCATATTTCATGGACACACTCACTTGCACTTGAAACGAAAGTCTTTAATTGCTCCTCTGTCCTTCTTTTTACTGTAGGCTTGAACTGCGCGCACCAAGTACACACGTTTTGCACACGCTCATGTCACCTCTGACGTTTTGCCACTGATATTTGTATATGCATGACCTTTGTACTGAATTACATGTTCACTGCACTGATCACAAAAACTACTTTTAGCAATTTCATGGCTACCTGCTTAAGAACTTACATTGTTGCTTAAGTTTTGCACAACTATGTACTATATACAGCAAACTATGCAAGTTAACATCAAACCTTCTAAATCAGAAGAATTTTGTGGTCATATGATGATGTACTAATGAATACCAATGATTAATACCCTAACATTTGTTAACAGGTTTTATAATACTGAAAAGAAAATGGTAAGCATTGATGGGGAAAATAAAAGAAATAATTAGTCATCTGACAGCTTGATTTTTAAAAGAAATATTTTTAATGGGAGTTTTAAAGGAGTGTAAGGAACATTGTGAAAAATAAGGAATTAAAGGAAAATTAGGTATGTGGTCCCTGACTTTCTTATTTAATTTAATCAGCCTCTTTTCATGCATAAATTGTTTTTATTTCCTTAATTTTTAGGTAACCCAATAAAATTTCGGATACAACATTTCCTTGCATTATTGAGAATAAAATGTTATATTTAAAATGTTCTAGGATACTCTAAAAATTATGATAATCTCTAATGTACAATGTAGTAGTTATATTGATACAATTTCTCTAATATTGATGGAAGGAAATCTACAATAACTCTCATATTTTAATATACAATTTCAACAATAAAATTATGTTTAATATTTTGCAATTCTCTAACAATAAGTAATTTCCCAACTAAAAAGTGAAATTTAGCAATTTTTTAATACAATTTATGAACCTGAAAACTTTTCACCTATTATTTATTTAATAACAAACTTATGTTATATGTATGAATATCAGCTTTAGAATTTTTATGTTCACAGCTCATAAAATTTTAAAATAAAATATTCTATGAATTAATATAACACATAAAAATCAGAATTGAAAATATTTAAATTTGCATATACAGGAAAAAAATGTAAAGATTTTAATATTTACCTTGTTTATCTGTAGCACCAGAAAAATCATCAAACTATAAGAGTTAAAAAAATTATTAATGAGAATAAAACAATTCAATATACTTATTTAAACAATGTTAATAATTATGTATAGCAAGAAATATCATAATTTACTACAAATAATGAGAGATAATTTAGAAAAATTGTTTCATTATTTTAAACAGTAAGGATATTAAATTCTCCACACATTTTAAATAAAAAAGCAGAAAAGTCTTTTTTCAGTTTTAAGAGAACTTAATATAATTTAAGACTGATGAACCAGTTGCTAAGATATTTATAGCAATTAAATTCTTTAGAATTTTCAACTACAAGAAAAGTGCTATGTCCTGTGGGATATAAGGATGTTTTTCTGTATACATTATCTGATTATTAAAACATTAAATGAAATCATCTATCTTTTTGTTTATAAAATAATTATTTTTAAAAATTAAATTTTTATTTCCTATTATTGCCTTTTGATGGTGAATAAATCATGAACTCAACATTACTAATGCGACCTAAGAATAGAAGTAGTATAAATACACAAACAATATTATCACAAGATACTATTTCATAAAATATTTCTGTATGAAAATGCAATCTAATCAAAAAAATAAAATAATTAAAAGGTTAAATTTAAATTTAGGAATTATCAAAAATTCTGAAGATTAAGACTATCAAATTTACCTTAGATGATTCAAATGAATTAAGAGTTGGAGTACTATATAAAAGACCTTGTACTGGAGGGGCTCCACTTTTAGTAGGATTTGGACTGTTTATTACAGAACTACAAAGAGAATTAAATAATTTTAGTACATTTTCTACAATAATAAATTTGAACTATATATATATATGTTACCGTGAAAGACCGAAATCAGAGAATGTCGACATTCACCGGTGAATGTCAACACATACCAAAAACGTTGGTGAAAGACCGTACAATTGATTACATTTCTTGCACTTTCGGACCATCGCCGGTATATGTCGACAATCACAGACAAGCTTTGGTGGAATTTGAAAAGATGATTAAAGAACTCGAAAAGGAGATAACAGAAGGCAACGTCAACAAAGAGGTGCGGCCTAGAGCATCTAATTTGTTTTTAATTTGTTTGTTGTCAGGTTTGTCCCGCGGGTTAAAAATCCTCTACACTTCCTCTACTCACCGTGATTGGTCACTCCTCCTTTCTAAGAGAGGCGATAAGTTACGTCACACACGTGACGTTTTTCACGCCTGAAATATTGAGATAAGAAAATGCAAATCTGCATTTCTCCTCTCCGGATACGGAGAGATGAAACGCATATTCAAGATTCACCATTAGTGCATTGTGGATGTCGACATTTGCCGGTGTAAGTGAGAAATGAGGATATCTAGCAAATATTTCGGACATACACCAAGCGACTATGTGAATGTTGACATTCACCAGCGAATGTCGACATTCTCCAGATTTCGGACTTTCACGGTAACACACACACACACATATATATATTGAATATTTAATTTACCTAGAAGTAGGAGATTGATAAGAATATGGCTGCTCTCTGAACTGTGACATGGGCTTAACTACATTTGAAGGAGATTGATATACAGTATGAGGTTTCTTAGGCGTACTAAATGATGAATTCCAACTAGGCGATATAACCTAAAATAATATATAATAATTTCATCAAAAAGCCTTGAACACATCAAATACAATAATAAATCTTAAATATTTTTAATACATAAGCCTATATTTTGTTAAAATATTTACATACATATTTCATTTAAAATATTTCTAATTACATTTCAAAAACATCAAAATTTAAAACAATTTGTATATTAAATGGAGAAAATAAGAATGAAAATATAACTTGATAAACTCATTTTTAACCAAGTGAGAATTTTTATGCAATTTCCTGTTTATACAAGGATCAATGCAAAAATAAGATTACCCAAGAGTTATGGAAGTTATACACATAATGGAAGATGAAAAGAGAAATCCTGTGACAGCAATGTGAGGGGCACGTTTTCTCCACACTAGATTACTACCAGTTGCATTCTTAACCACTTGCCTGCCGCTGGCGTATATATACGCCGAGCTAAGCCGATGCGTTAACTGCCCCGGGATTATATATATAGCTTTCGAAAATACACTTCTCTGCAATACTCAGCTATCAGTAAAGCTTGACCCATGGCTAAGGAATGCAGTAAAATGTCCTTGACATTATTTAAAATATCTGTTATGATGATGTTACATCTATTTCAAGTGTGCCTCTTTTCCACCGATACACTGCATAACTACAATCACTTGTGTGAAAACCGCTGGCACTGGGGAGTGAATCACGTAAGTTTTCCTTGGCAGGTAAGGGGTTAAGTGGCTACTGGGCTGAGTTGCTCAGTAGCTGCCTGAGATGGAGATCTAAATTATTGATCCAGCCAGATGCAAGATTTGTCTGTAATTCAGCTTTTGAATGCTAAAGGGGCTCCGCCCAGAGTTATTGTCTATTGACATAGGTTTATGGTGATAACTGTACGCCTGTTATATACAGCTGAAGGAGGTGCAGGGAGTTTAATGTAGTTGGATTAAAGTTCACAATGAAGAATGGGGAAGATCTCCAGTTTCGGATGTGGCAACAGAGATGGCTTAACATGAAGTGTTTCAAAACAAGAGGATCACTGTATATAAACTTATTGCTCGGAATATATTACAGTACAATTTAAAAAAAACTGGGTTGGTGTTGTGCTTAATAGGTAGCACGGCAATTGACATCAGAATGCAAGGAAAAGTGCCTTGAATGTGCTTACCAGTTTCTTAAAAAAGAAAGAAAAAAGGGAAGTAGATAAGGAAGGAATGTTTGACTCCATTGTCACAAGAGACAAAACATGAATACTTCATTTTAACCCCAAAACAAAGTCCAAACAGTGACCCTCAATATGACATCATTGTTAGGACTTTTATTTT
>JAPDSC010004560.1:0-11159 GCA_026290005.1 Latrodectus geometricus | reverse complement strand
ATATATATATATATATATATATATATATATATATGCAACACACCATTTAAATAATTATGTAGTATAAACATAATGATAACTTCATTTCCGAAAACAGTTTTTTTTTTATTTCTAATGGTGGGCACCCTTGAGCAAATAAGTAACATTATCCCATTAGCCGCAACAAGGCCGGAAACTGCTACTCATTTTATCGTTACCCGGTGGGCACCTGTGAACCAAGTCACGGAGGTACGAGTAGCATTTCCATGCCACACAACTTCAAACCCGTTTATAGGGTGGGCCACATTCATCCATCATATGAGGAATGGACAAGAAACACAGAGAAAGAGAAAGTACAACCATGCCCGTGCCGGGATTCGAACCCAGGTCCTCCCCATCCGTAGTCAGTAACAGTTGTTAAGAGTGCAATTTTTATGGTCAAATCTCATTATTAATCATAGAAACCGTTATTGTTATAAAGAAAACAGTACTTATTAATACACATTTATTTAATACATAACAAGTGTCCCAAAATATCAGTGTGGCAATTTATTTATTTCGATGCGTTAGTAGATGGAGGTAAACATGACAGTGAAGAAGAAAACATGGGTATTTTCTGATTTTAATAAAATTTTTATATGTTGAACTATTGTACATTCATGCTTGGTTAACATGTCCACTTACATAGAATAAGTTTCAAATGAATTTGGGGAAAAAAGATTTTTCGTCAATAAAATTCTAAATTAATAGTTATGGTCCATGATATGACTTTATTTAAAATTTGGTATTTTCAAAATATCTCGAGGAATTTTCGTAATGTTGGAAAACGCAAAAATTATTTTACCCTGCAAAATTAAGTTTATATATTAGTTACTACCAAAATGTTTATAACTGTACTATGATTTTGTCTAGATTCTTAGCGTTCGACTTTTTAAGACAATTTTTGACCAATAATGGGCCATATTCTTGTGTTGCCAGAGAAAATACTCAGAAAAATCTTAAAAAATGACAGAATTATGCATATCTTAATCATAAAAAATTGAAACTCACTAAAATGCACTTGCCGGAACTTAGAAAATGTTGTCTTACTGTGTATAAAATCATATATTCAAAAAAGCAGAATCTCGAAAATTTGTGAAACAGTAGCATTTCTTTCTTTTCAGCTATGTTTTCATCTAAAATATCAACTACTCAAAAAAATTCTCAGAATGTAAAGAAAAAAATATATTCAGGTGAAATCATAAATATAAAGCATAAAAAATGCATATTTTCTACCAGGTTTCTTTAGTGAAGAGTTTTCTTTTTCTTTTATTTTTTCCTACTTGCGTAGAGTCATGTCTCATATTTTATCCTCTGTTTTCCTAAGAAAGTGCAAACAATATTTTCCACTTCTTTTTACCCTGTTCGAGGTTTAGCAACTTTCATTTTTTGATGCCATTTTTCCATGTAAACATATGCCAGCATGAATACACACACGTGAAATTCTATTCAGATAGTTTTTTTTTCTTTTTATAAAACTGTTGTGTTACATAAAAAATTAAAAAAAAAGAGTTTTATTTAGAAATATTTTCATTCTGAACTTAGATAATATTAGATATTTTCTTAGCAGACAATGTTTTTTAGAGTTATAAACAGAGAAAAATATAGTTTTCCAGCTTAGAAATCTTACAAATAACTTTAATCTCCAAAATAAAAAATTAAGTACATTATGAGATAATTTAAAATTAAAAGAGCAATATAACAGTTTCTTTAATTTTATATATTATATGCCGCCCAACCTGTCTAGTGGTTAGCTTAACTGATTACGGATGGGGATGACCAGGGTTCGAACCCCGGCTCGGGCATGGATGTACTTTCTCTTTCTGTCCTTTTCTCAGATGATAGATGAATGTGGCCAGCCCTATAAACGAGTTTGTGGTGGTGTGGCGTGGGCGATGCTACTCGTACCTCCGTGACTTGGTTCACAGGTGCCCACCGGGTAACGATAAAATGAGTAGCAGTTTCCGGCCTTGTTGCGGCTAATGGGCTAATGCACTATACTTGCTCTAGAATGCCCGCCATTAGAAACAAAAAAAATATATTTTATAATATTTTAATTTCAGTTTCATTACTTATAAATGTATGCAAAATATCATGTCAAAATACAGATTGTTAGCATAGTATATAAACATCTGATATAGGTGTGTCGCCTTTAGTCGGAACGAAATGAACATGTAGCTCATTAACAACAATAATGTTCGTATATGTTTGAGAAACCAAATATTGGAATTATAAACAGTATTTGGTTAGTAAAGATACTGGTTTATCACATGCTGAAAGATTTCTGAGAATTTCATTTCCTTGTATTTATGTCAAATCATTTCCCAATTGAATTTCCGTTTGGTGACATTTAAAGAAAGTGAATAATTCACCAATGCATAGTGATTAGATCTCTTTGAAATCAAAGATTTCAGGAAGACTCCATACTGATATGTTATTCATTGTTCATTAACAGAAAATAACTGTTATTCTTCTATTTTCTATATCCATATCCTAAAAGTTGAATTGTTTTGAGCTTTTTGAGTTTATCCTATTGTGATATGATTATACGGTTGTGCTCTCTGTGAAACATATCAACTTTTAATCATTAATATCTCAGAAGACATTGAATCAAGAATCTGATACAAGATTCAGCTATTAATTTATTTCATTCCATAGTACCAAATAGTTGCACTAATATTAGATTCAAATGATAGATTGAATATGTATTCCACTCACATATTTTCAAGAATAAATTTGGCCTCGCATTTCAATAACAATTCAAATGACCTTAATAATCGTATAACATTGTTTATGATAAACTTTAATATCTTTTTTTCATTTCGATGCTATATCCAGGAAACAATGCAAAAAGAAAATTTATGTTAAATATTTTAACTATAATAAATTTTACTAATTGTTTTATGAAAACTATGGAATACTCTAAATAAAGTTACTGAAATCTCATCAAAAGATTTCAAGATATTGTATTCAAAAATTGACAAGATTAATTGAAAATCATGTTGTCGTTGTGTAGTGCTAGTCAGGATGCCAATATGGTGTACGCTGCTCCACTTTTCCAACGGAACCGTACTTGGCGTGGAGTTCGACTTCCTCAGTACACACATGCCATAAGTACACGTTTATAGGGAAGGCAACCATTCACACACAAAGAAAGGACAAAGACAAGAGAGAGAAAGTACATCAAGCCCAAGCCAGGAATCAAACCAAGGTCCTTCTAATTCCGTTGTCAGGTACGCTAACCACTAGACAGGTTTGGCGGCAAGTGAAAAACCTTAAGAGCAGTATTTGTAAATTGAAAATCCGAAAATCTCAAATATATTCAATACATTTAAATAATATTTGGATCAATAGCCTAAATTTCAACAATCCAAATAACATTTCTGAGATCCGAATGCAAGAAAAAAGTTTTCATAGAAAAAAAAGTTTTTTTGTTTTAATTAATGTTGTTACTATTACAAAAGCTGATAGAAGTGACAATAAATGACATATTTAGAAATGTTTTAGCATATTTTCATTCTATACAAACAATTTTCATTTTTTCTCCTTCAAATTATAGCTGAGAGAAGTAAAAAAGAAATGTCTAATTTCCTATTTGTAAAATCATCATCAATAACTAAATGGTTAAAACGCACTAGTTCCTTAGAAAGCTTTCTTTTTAATTATTCTAATATTTTCTTAGCGTTGAAAGAACCATCTAAAAAGAAAATACAAAACATATTTAGCATTTATTACATTTCATACCATATTTGTAGCTTATATAATTTAACTACCCTAAATTGTGTGTTAATTCATGAATAAAATTTAATTTAGTTTCTTTTTAGTTTAAGGATGAAAAATTGAAGAAGTAAAGAAAAGGGAATGGAATTATTTAGCTGCTTGAGAGAAGATAAGGCTTAAAGGATACTGACTTCCTAACTGCAGTCTAATTGTAAGTTATTGCCGACACTAATTTTAAGTAAAAGAACGAAGTAGAAGAGCTTCTTACCTTAAAATTCGGAGTCTGCATTAAGGAATATAGGAAATCCTTGTACAAAGTCTTACTCATGTGAATAAATATATTATTTTCTAACAGTTGTAAATTATAATGTCATGTTTACATAAGTAAAAATAATTATGAATACAGTGATAAAATAATGTATTTAAAATAATAAAATGTATACACTTATTGTCGGTTGAATAAACCTGCTTTCGTACATTTTTTTAGTTTCTTCTTTTGACACATTATTGAATCTGATAAATTCAGATTCATTAATGATCAGTTTAATGTTGTAACATTTGAAGTCTTGGAATATTTGACAACTTTCATTTATTAGAATGTGTATTAAAAACAATAACTGACAAACTCAATTTTGATTTACATTTGAAAAACTTTTATATGTTGTATATATTCATAATTAATTAAAAGCTACAATGGATGTAATAAATTATTTAAATAATTTGGTAAATGAATCACTGTTATATATATATAGCTTCTACATTATAAAACCTTTACATTAATCTACTACCGATGATACAACTATTTTACTGAAACTGCTTTAAATAGTCGTTTGACATTTATACAAAAAACTGAACACTTTTAAATGCTTACTAATTCTTGAAGTTAACTGAGATTTCCTTAATTGTTTGAGAAATATATATGGATTAAAAGCAATATTCTAGGAAAAAAATGTTATGAAAAAAGTTTCTTCGTGAAAGGCATATATTTTATGTTGAAAAAAAAAGTGACGTTTCAACCTGAAATTTATTTTTTGTTTTGGATTTCCTAATATATTTCCAGAGGATTTGAAATCTTATTTCAAATTAAGAATAGCGTCTTCAGATTTTTTGACATATTTTGAAGATCTATTAATTCCAATATCAAAGACACTTCAGTATCCTATGATGATACATTCCGTAAATATTAAAAATTAACATTTTATGATGTGTTGTTACTTATGACACTTGGTGAAGCCAAGCCCACCGAGCAGGGACTGGGCGAATGAAGTCAGAAAGAGAGTCTCCGGTGTTTGAACAGAGCACCCCATACGAAGATGGAAGTGCGACTTAGGCTCATAGATGGCAGCACCAGCTCGATCTTACAATTTTGAAGCCAGAGAAGACCCATTCCTGGCTCCAAACATCCCCAGAGGTATTAATTTCAAATGGGGATATAGAGGACATTGTGATCACTACTTATTTTATGTGCCCTACTCACCATTAATGAACACGTCGGATCTTTGGCTAAGCCGGAATTCAAACTCACTACCTTCAGAAAACGATAACGACACCCTAACCAACCTGGCCAGCAGGGCCATTTTATGATGTAAAAATATATTACCACAGAAGTTAGTGAAATTGTATAAGACAAGACTTTATTAACGTGTATGTGTGTGTACATAAAATAATAAATTATAAATTTTTAAAAATACTTTATTAAATAATAATGTGATTAAGATGCCAATAATATAACAATAATTTTTATCAAACATTTTTAGTAGCAGAGTATTAACCATAAGTGAGATGTAAGGCGTATATCAAACAATGTAACAGAGAATGATCATCCAAGTCATGGAAATTATAAGAAACTTGAAAATAATTCGGTTTTTCTTAATTTGGTATTAAATTTTGAGATGATGTGATAATATTTATACCTTTCTGATATTCTATTTCTATTTATATTCATAATATTTTTTGATAAAGTATTTCAATTTCAATGATTTTATATGGCTAAGGTGTCGTGTCAAACGTTTGACGATTGTCTTTGTCAATACAGAAAAGGCCTACTTTGTGCCTATATGGTAAAAGCAAATTGGTGACCAAGCTGGTACTCATGTGTGTGCTCATTTTAAATTGAATTTTTAATTTAATTTCATTTTCATTTATGTTCACTTTTGCTTTTCAATGTTTATTTTTAGCGAATACTTTAAGTTTTTACGATTTGAATTCTTTATATTTTTATCAATTTTAATTTTAAAATTTTTTCACAAAATCTCTCTATCTCTCTTACACACACACAATATATATATATATATATATATATATATATATATATATATATATATATTTCTTAAAATATTAATTTGGTTATAAAAATGATCCAGGCTTGTAAAAAAATGTATGTAAAAAAATGTATTTATGTTAAAAAATATTATTGTAAATATCTTGACACATATAATATTAAAAATATAAAAAATTATTAATTTTAAAGATCTTAATTATAATTATTGTTTTAACATAATTATAATTAATAACAACTTTAATATAAAAATAACTGCTTTACCATAAATAATAATTATTTTAGCATAAGAAGTGCTTCATAGTTTTTCATATCTAAATTATTGATAAATTCCAAACACTTTTTTACAAAATAAGTGAAGCATTCTTTTCAGAATAATCAACTAAATAAAAATATATGAATCGATAATAAGGACATATCAAAATATATGTGTTTGAAATAATAAATTTGGGAATTATATTTGTTTTTTGAATAAAGAACAAGTTTGAACTTGAAAAAAGAGTTTTCTAGTGCTGATACTTGAATTAATAAAAAAATGATTAGTAATTATAAAGTAATACGCTGATTAAAAGTACGTGAATACAAAGGAATAATTCGCTTTTCATTAATTTTAGAATTTTAACTACATTTATGATAAAAATAAATTTTAAAATATTTTCAAGCCAAAACAAATTTTTTCGAATTGATCGTGTAGAACGCGATGATTGAAAATGTGTGTAGAAAGCTATTTACTTGAGACAATGAATGTAAATTCAACTGATATGTAAAAACAATTCAATGTAAAATCTAATAAAAAACTTGAAATTTAACTGAAAATAGGACAACGTGATTTTTCAGTTTAATGTGATATCTATTTACTATCTAAATTTGCTTCAATAATATGTAGTTTGGTCATAAAATACATAAGTATCGTAAAAATATGTGCATATTTTAATAAGATGTAAAATTGCAATTCGCTTAAACTAAAAAAAAAAAAAGAAATACTCAGCATTTGAAATTTCCTTTTAGTTAATTCAATGAAAAATGTATATGAATTCCTTTTAATAAATATGATATACATTATTTTTAATGGCTTGTATTTCTAAAATGTATTTCAAAAAATGTTTTTTGGTACAAATTTGTTATTAAACTGGTTATTAAAAAGAGGTATACTCAGAAATAAGAAATATAATTCAGGTTCGAAGAATATAAGAATAAAAATAAGAACGAGAAAATATGATTTTTAAAAGTAGAGTTATTTAAATGAGAGTAATAAATTCATAAAGGACTAAATAAGTTTATGAAGCACCAATGTGTACTGATTGCATTTTCTTGGGAATCATATTTGATCATATATTATTTCTAAGAAAATGCACTCAATTCACTATTTATTTTTGTGAGTTGCTTAGAGCACATTAATTTAGTAATAAAAGAGTTGAAGAATATTTGAACGAAATTATATAAAAGCAATTATAAATATGTTCTCGAAAGATACACTTTATTCAAAATAATGTTATATTCTTGGATATCCTCTTCTCAAATTTTACATACAGCAATAAAGAAAATAAACGTTATATACCATATTTTCAAAATTTCCCACAGCAGTAGTTTTCTTTTCTACATCATTATCTTAAATATGCTTAAATAATTATGGTAAATATAATGTAGAAAATCCTTGTATGATAAATAATTTTTTATTATTTCTATGATTTTAAAGTATTGGGAAATAATCAGGTAATTTCATATTGTTCATAAAAGATATATCGACAAATACCATTGTTCAGAAAAGGCATTTATATTTTTGTCTTACATGCTTATTAAATAAAATTAAGCAGCTATAAAAATATATACAATTTTAAACTGCAGTATTCTGGGAAAAAATTTACTTTTAATAATTTTTATTATGAAAATTTTAGAAAAATTGGACTATTTTATAATCGAAATAAGCTACAATCTGTCAAATACTAATCTAAGTAAAATTAATGCTATGACTGATTAATATATATATATATATATATATATATATATATCCTTTCATCCCTTTACACATCTAGATACACAAGTATAAGTATCTAAATATTTCATTTATGTTTTAACCTAAGAGGAGTGGGAAAAAATTGCCTTGTAAATGAAAACATATTTTTTATAAAAACAATTATTTTCGACACAACTTACAATCAAAACGGTCCAAGTATTCCTAACACTAAAAACTTTGTAAGCATGTTCCAAAAAATGTGAGAAACATTTCTGGTCTCTTGATTTCTAAATTCTACATATATTCGAATCATTCACATCATGTTAAATCTATTAACAATAAGGTTCTGGGGAATCACTGTTTTTATAATTTTTTTCTATCTGTTGAATATTTTAAAATTTATTTTAATAATAATATAAAAATTTTAGTGTTTCAGAACTGATATTTTAATGTGTATCATTTTACAAATAGTGTTAGACTATTCATAATAGTTTGCAACTCGTATTTCTCTATTTAAAAAAATTGTCAGGTTTGGATCAGAAAATATTCTTGCAAAGGTGTTTTTGACATGATGTGTGTGTTGTCAGAAGAGGGGGATCAAGATTAATCTCACTCTTCCTAAAATATTCAAACAAGCTTAAGATGATTCAAACCTGATGGTCAATTAAATTTTGTCTCAATGAATATGAAAATCTGTAAGTGCACCCAAAAACATAAAATATCAAACAAAATTTATTGCTTCTTCCATATGAATCAATTTTAACAACTGATGAATTCTATGTTCCTTTTAAATCAAATAATTCCAGTTATTTCTTCAGAAATGGCTGAAATTAACTTATCCGGAACTAAATCTGATTCCATCCGTTAAGAAACTTCGGATTAAGAAATTTAGAGGAAATTTTGAAGTATTTCATTCTTTTACGTAATGTGAAAATAGCTGCTTATCGGGCATAAATGCATGGCTATTCTATTTTTCTAAATATAGTATATGTCGACTCTAATTTTGTTGAATTGATCCATCAAGGTAAGATCTGGAAAAGCTTAAAATTGCTTTCAAAGTCTCGTTTTACCAGCTGCTCACTTTTATGACTTTGACATTTTATAGTCACAAAATAGTTATAATCTAAATGTTTATTACGTATTTGTTAAATCACAGTTTTTATCACAGTAAAAGACAGCGAAAGTTGTAGATAATCATTTTTATGTTTTTCTCACAAATACATTTTACCAATTGCAGTGTCACAGTTTATAAATTTCAATTTTTTATTCAGCATCTCTTACTAAGCTCAGTATTCCAATTTTACACTGAGTTTATTTTTCAACAATGATTATAAATGCATTAAATATTTTTGAAAACCATTCAATTGCAATGATTAAAACTCTTAGCAATTTGTCTCTTCTCCAGCAACTCAATAGAAATACTCATTTTTTAAAACTGAAATTGGTTTGTTTCAGATGTCAAATTTTGCTGAAATTCTTAAAATACATGTGAGGTTAACTGTCATTTGTGATCATTCTTTTTCTATTATAGTATCTTGCATTCAATATTGATACAATTCCTTGAATGGAACCCGAATGAATGCCAATTAAAATGCACTAAAACTTACAAATGGGTTAAAATATATTGACTGTACACAATAAAAAAAATGCTAATACCAAAGAAAAAACTAATTTTTTACATTCAAACTTAAAATCTAAAATATGCAAAACTATTTTTTATATAATTGTCACGATGTTAAGAAACGAAAAATTCTTATTTGTTAATTTATGTGAGTTATCACAAAAATTTGACGTATTTTCATTTTGACTTCCATCAGTGGAAAAATAGTGAAGTTTATAAACCAAAAATGAACTATTCACACCTTACTAATGATTAAAAAAGAACAATTATCCTAATTTCACAAAAAAAATTTATTTTAGATTTACATAAAGATACACAATGTTTTATATTATGAAACGTTTTTTAGACACACAGCTTGTGGAATTTTTATATAATCATAAAAATACAAATTTGAATGTTCTTTGAGATTACAATAACTATATTTAGTATTTTTTCATGAATATGTTTTAAAAATTTTAGCATAATTATATTTGTATTTCTATAGGCTTCGGAATTTTACCAAAATGATGAACTACTCGAATCAGAAAATAAGGAAATGTGAATCGTCTTTGAGTCACAGCAAAGAATGTAAAAAAGACACAAATGCAGAGAGGGAGTCATAAATATAAGGCATAAAAAATGCATATATTCCGCCACGCTTCTAGTGAAGAATTATTTCTTTTTTTCACGCACTTTGTTTCACAGTTCATATTTTACACTCAAGAAAGAGCAAACAATATTTTCCACTTCTTTTTATCCTACCGTTAAGGTTAAAGTTTAATGCATTCCATTTCTAGTTTTGCTATTTTTCAAAAATACATATATTTCTCTCAAAAAACGAACAAAGTTATAACTAACTTAACAAATACAGTAAAGAATTTTTCTCTAATTTTTCATTTTCTATGCTTTATTCACATATTTTTCATCAAAATTAATTCAAAAATATGCATATGAATAGAGTAATAAATTCCTGTTTTTTATTGGAACTCAGAAATATATTTTGAAATATTCTTGAATTTATTATTTGTCACGTGTTACAAAAGATTTCATGATAAGATTGAAAGCATAGCTTCAATTAAAAGGGAAGTAATTCTTGAATCAGGCTAAATAATACTTGGGAATTATCAGCATCCATTACATAATTTTGAAACTCTATTAAGTTCAGATTACTGATCTGGATTTCAAAATTACTTAGTGTTGTAAGATATCATAACCACTCTATTCTATGGATCTTAATTGTTATAATTTCTTTCGGGGATATTTCAAGAACCACTTCCATTGTTATTAATAAAAATGTTTAAATGAATTTAAAATATCAATTCAAACTCTGCTCAAACTAAATTGGAGACGCTTAATGCTGAAAAAAAATTATTATTAGAATATGGTTATAATTATAATTATCATATTTCATTTACCAGATAAATTTATACTTTTTCCAGATTTTAATATGAGTTTGTATTTTAAAAACATTAATTAAAATTTTCTGAGTTTATAATATGTTTATAAATATATAGGAAGGAATTTAGAAAGTAACTTATTTCATTCGTAATCTATTCATTTTGATTTTTAGAAGCAAGGAGGAAGGAAAA
>JAPDSC010004556.1:8383-25764 GCA_026290005.1 Latrodectus geometricus | reverse complement strand
CGCATTGGACATACTCGATTTACGCACAAGCATTTATTCTTGTCTCAAAGTGCTCCGATTTGTGACATGTGTAATGTACCGTATACAGTACATCACATTCTAATTGTTTGTCCTAACTTCAATGATTTACGCTTAGTATTTTTTAACAGAACAAATTTAATTTTATCAGATTTAATTGGATCTAAACCACATAGAAATTTGTTTGCATTTTTACGTGCAATAGGTTTTTTAAATTCTATTTAAATTTTTATCCACCTTAATCTTTTACGTAAACTTTTATTAAATTTTTAATATCCTTCATCTTATATATTTGACTAGTCTCTCATTGAGTCTCTTGTTTTAAACATTGTTCGGTGCCGAAATGTCCAGTATTGGACCTTGCACCAGTAAACCACACAAACCTAAACCTAAACCTGATTTTAGAATACAACAAACGTTATTCTTAATATCTTGTGCTTTATAATACCATGTCATCCTAAGAAATTTTTTATTTTTTGTTGGTAACCCGAATATTAGATTTTCAGTTCATCCTTTTTTTATTAGAATACATTGAAAAATTGAACAAAAACAATTTAAGCTAATTTGTTCTAAGATCATGGTTCTGTGACACAAGCAATCAAATTTCCAATATAAATTACTTCATTATATTGGCATTATGAAACGTGTGCATCATAAAATATATTGTTATTTAAGGTTTTGAGTGGTGTTTCGAATTTTTTGGACAAGACTCATCGGACTCTATCTCGTGGGTCTGCCAAATACGAAGCCCATATCGACACTCACTATTCTTCTGGCACTACTCAACCAATAAAATCACTGTCGATTTCTGAACTCATTAAATGTAATCCTTAAAAATCGACTATTTCTGTGATATCCGACAATTACGTTATTCTAAAAGTCAGAGGCCCTGAATTTCGTGACGTCTTTCCCGCGACTATTGCCCATGATGTTTCCCACGCAAGTGCAGAAGGGATGCCGTCGATCAGAACTACAGATATCCTCATTTGCATTGTCTTATTTTTCCAAATACTTATTGGTAGATAGAACATATTTTTGAGTTCTAATAACTTGTCGAATTCTATCTAAAATCAGTTCTATCAAACAATCAGAATAAATCTCTTAATTTCATGAACTCCATTTTAACAAACAACACCCGGATTTGCTCGAATTTCATAATTTTACAACATTAAATTTAAATGTAAAAAAGTAAATGGCAAAAGTTTTAACTATAAATCTCATCAACTCTCGTGGCTCATTTCTTGTGAATTCAAAGTCACGTTTCGAGAGCGTGATTTGCTTATGCGTTTGAAAAAGTGTATGTAATTAAATATGACAGTATAAAACTAAAAAAGTCTCTGTGAAGGTGCAAGTATCTTGCTGAAGACTGTAAATATAGACCCATTGCCAAACACTTTCTGATTGACAACGGATATTTTACTTGTATATTTTACAAGTTTTCAGTCGGAAATTTCTCTTCTTCACTCGCTCCGCTCATTGGCGCTCGCTGAGCGCTGATTGGCTAGACTGTCCTCACGCTACAAGAAACGTTTTCGCCGCCAGTACAGACAAGCATTCCTTCGAGAATTATCACAGATGAAAGAGTAAAGGCGTGCTTCGCAGGCCAACACTCTGTATCCATACATAGATAACAGATAACAAGGTGCAAGATAAAATTAAATTAGACACTTATAAAATTCAAATACAAACACACGCAAATAGGACATATAAGAAATCTACACTTTCACATGAGAAGTACCAAATGTTAAAATGCTTTCTTATGATGAATTGAATCCATCAATAGACCTCGCCAATATCAATCTATATTATTTGGTAATGAATTGCTTTTGAAGAACTTATTTGATGACAGAAAAATCACCAAATTTTACCGCATTTGGCTATTTTTTCCCTTGGCAAGTATGAATGTAAAGATCTTTTTAGCGTCAGAATATTTTGATAGAAATATTTCATAAAGATAAATAATAAGAAAACTCCATATTTTGAATTCCTTTTATATATTTGGGCCCTTCTCCCACGATTAAAAAAAATATTTTCTATGACAATTAGTATATGTAAGGCTATACGCAATTGAATAAATTTAAATAATATTTAGAACTAAAATCAAATTCAAAGTTATTTTTGAGGAGATTTTCATTTTTAATACAGAATGTATTGTTTTAATTCAATAAAGGAACATCAATTTATGTGATTTTTGTTAATAGTTAAGTTCATAATGATAATATATCGTCATAACTATATATTTATAATCACACATTATTTGAGAAATATCCCAAAAAAACTTTTTAATAACTTTACATTTAGAATTTCTTTGACTCCACATTAAAATTGTTCTTCGAGAGAAAGTGCTCTATCTTTCGGGAATCTTCGTATTTCTTTCAGCTTTTCTATCTTATTTCCAGAGTTGATATCTTTCTTAAATTCTTATTGGTAACAATTACCCTCATTCTAAAAAATAAAATATTTTAAACAGACCAACTGAACATATCACATACATATATTTTGAAAATATTTTTAATAAACATAGAAATGAAATTTAACAATTCAATAAAAAATCTTCTAAAGGAAGTAAGAAAAACTCAAATTTATACCTTTATACATCATACAGTGAGGCTCTAATATAAACATCAGAGTTACTGTTAATTGTAATTATCAGACAATTCTGCAGAAAAAAAATATGTTGTAATAAAAGTAATTAAGACAAAAGTAGTAAAAAAGATACACTATTAGGAAATAAAAAGGACACATCTATAGTTTTAAAATTAAACCTACATAAAAATTTCACAATTAATTTCTGTCATGCTTATTAAGTTAATTATAAACATACCATGCCACGTCTAAGGCGGAATAAGTCCTTCACCTGGAAAACGCTCAGCTGACTCTAAAAACAAGCAATACATAAAACATTTTAAGTAAATTTCTACTTAAGTCAATAAAGAAAAAGTTTATTGTAATTACTGTTTATTAAATCTCACATTGTGAGTCTGTGAAACAAGGATCGATACCATTCATCTATTCCGTTTGCTCAGCTTATTGCTTCGATTATTTTTATGTTTAGACGAGACTTAATCCTAAAACATGAGGAATCTACGTCGACACTCTACCAATTTTCCTATTGCAAAACAATTTCTTCATTTAATTATATTAAAAAAAGCATCCTTTATAATTTTCATTATTTTTTTAAATAAAAAAAAACTATTCTCTCAGACACATACATTTTCCCTTTTCTCTTACTTTATTTCATAACTCCGAAAGTGAATTTTCAAAGGAAGTAATAAATTCATTTATGTGATAATAAAAATGAATAAATTCAAGAATATAAGAAATGTAAAGATACAGATAGTATAACTGTCAATGCCAATAGATGGCATTACAACACAAACCCAATTTTCTATCATAAACCTAAAATTAATTAATATATAAAAACAGTATTTACATCAAGTGTCATTAACTACAAATGATATATGTACACACACACATACAGAGAGAGGTTGGTTGGTTGGGTTTTATGGCGCAAGGTCCAAAAATCGACATGCAGCGCTAAGACTAAAATTTTTATTTTGCACTTATCTTTCAAAAAACAAAAATCTTTGTATATAATATTATTAAAATCTAAGAGTATATAAAATTATAAAGGAAAAATGTGTTCATAATAACACAAATCTAAAATGTAAAACAAATTTAATAAAATTTAAAAAACCTATTGCCCTTAAAAAGGCAAATAAGTTTTTGTGAGGTGGTTCCCCCAATAAATCAAATAATGTTAAGATATCGGAGCAGAGAGAGACAGAGAATGAATGAATTCATTTTTTAGTCAAATTTTTCAATCTAATTAAGCTACAATTTTATTTAGAGCTATAACAATTTTTTTTCTTTTCATAAATAGAAAACATCTATTATAATCGAAAAAAAGTAGATCAAATTTTTTTAGCTGAAATTAATTAAATTATTTGAAACCTCTTAAGTTAAACTGCACTTTATGAAGTGCAAACGAAAAATGAAAATTATTCAAAAAGCCTCTTTTTTTAGGCTTAAAAATCAAAATTTTCTTCGTATAATATATATCTCAAAAATCAAATATAAATAATTTTATGACCTGATGTGAAGGAATCATTCGTATGCGATGAATGATTTCAAAATATTGGATTATCAAGTGATATTCTCAAGATTTAAGAACTCTTTCCAATGTGTAATAATATTTTCATCAATATTTTGCGCCTAAAATTCAGTATTTTCTCCGTTCTTGTACATTGCGTGAGCGCAGACAAATTATGAGTGAGCGTTTAGACATGCCAGGAAAAATAGCAAAATGGCACAGTTTCCTAAAAAATTTGGCTGATAATCTTTGTCCCCACGATACAGTGGGGACAAAGATTTTTTAGTCGAAAATTTTAATTTTTTTTCGTATAGCATACTGTATCTTAAAAATAATATTTTTAAATGATAAAATAATTTTAAAAAATATCTTATTTACGTTAAAATAGTTTTACATTTATTTAATACATCGAAATTATAAAATTTATTAAAAGAATAGCAAATTTAAGATTTCAATTTAATATTCTCGTATATAATCTATTAAATATGCTTCCCATCTTCATATAAAATGTAACTAAAATGCATTGTACAACATACTTTTATTACTTATTATATCTTAGAAAAAATTGTAATCCAAATTTAAAGTCATTGTGATTTTTGGAATATTGTAAGTAAATATAATTCATTTATATATATATGATTTTTATAATAATTGGTCACCCATCATCCTATTGAAATATGGCTGTGGGCAAGTCCTGAATCTAAGTAAGGACATCTGGCTCCAACACCTCGGAGATGTAGCGCTTTTTGTTTAAAGTACCGACAATGCGTATTAGAGGAGTGCGAAAGGGATATCCAATACCACCCCATATCATAACATCCGGTTCAGGACCATGTGGCGGTGCATAACGCAGTTGTTCAGCATCCTCTCTCCATGGTGTCTCCAGACTCGAATGCAACCGTCTTGGTGTTACAGGCAAAACAGGACTCATCAGTAAAAACAATTTCATTCCAATCTGCCGTCCACATCCTTCTTTCATCGCACCATTGGCGGCAGAAACGTCTGTGGTTCTGCGTCAAGGGTAAACGAAGCAATGGACGCCTTGCGGAAAGACCACTCGGCTGCAAACGGATTCGAATGGTACGCGTAGACACTGGATGATGCATTACAGGCTGAATGTGCTGTGCTATGGTTCATGATGTGGCTGAGCCATGCGTTCAATTTCCCTGTCATCACCGATGTGGTGCACTGAGGTGGATGCAATCGAACACGTCGGTCAATTTTACTCTTCTGCATCCAACGATCCCATTACAGTTGTTAGGTTTCTTCCACCCATTTCCTTGGAACACAATCCACTATCTTGGCAGGCCACAATCCTTCCTCTGTCGAACTCGGATACTTGATCAAAAAATGAACGCTGTTTTCAACGAGACATAATTTATCGTTTCCTTTTCTGAAAAAACCACAAAAGAAACACAATTTCCAAGCTGGAAATCGTCAAAATCTGTAAGTCTCAAATAGCATTTTGAAATGAAGCCACAAGAACACGTGATGTGCATCTGCGCTGAAATTCGAATCATTTACGTATTTCACCTCAGCATTTGGAGTACATTTAAAATTCTATATGATTTGAAATTTATGATAAATGTATAAATTTTAATCAACAAGCGAAACTGAATTTTCAGAGAATTCAGCCTTTTGTCTTTTGCACATCTCCTGAGATTAAATGTTTTTTGACATTCATGCAAGAATTGGTAAAAAGAAATCTAAATAAACGCATAATAAATATTTTTTTTCCTGTAGTATCAAAGATTAATCTAACTCTTGGAGTCATAATAAATTAAACCAATTAACAATTCATTACAATTCTTTTCGAAAAGAAAATTTTGTAAATGCAGTAAATAGGTGTTCCTTTTCAATAACGCGTAAAAGCTGTTAAATTTTATATGTAATGAAAATATATTTAAATGATTTTAAAAATTGCTAATCTTCAAATACTTTCAAATTTTACAGCTCGTCATCTTTATTTGAATTAACACAGTATTCTGCTGATAAGAACGATATAAATACACTAATTCTGTAACCAAGCTCTTGTTGCAAAACTCCAAGAGTTATTTTTAAAATGTTTTTTTTTTTTTGTGATTTTGTGAAGGGCTTTAACTGAAGCATATCATTAACAAAAAGAAAGTTAAACAAGAAATTTATTATAAAAAATTTTTCTATGAGGCTTTTATATCTAATGAAGGTTTAATCAGTGAATAATAGTAAACTTTTCTTAAATTTTCATTTATTTTATATTCACCAATTCGCGATTATATAAACCATGTGAGTAAATCTATAATTTTATTAATAGTTTATGTGTTTGTAGAAACAATCTTGCTTCGTTCATTTCACAAATACTAAAAAAATATTGAACAAATCATAACTTTCTATATTTATTTAAATTTCAACATAAATCGTGAAATTTATTTTCTTAACTTAACAATATCATTATGATATTAAAAATTGTATGAAAATTTGAACCAAAAAATTCAGCAGATTTTAGTCTATTAGTTATCATTTATAAGTTGAAATCAATTACGTTTCCTCTGATGAACAGGTTAATTCAAAATATTTTGCTTCGTTCTCAAATTTAATTCAATAATAATTCCAAACAGATTTGTATAATATATAATTGAAAAAATATTAGAGAAGGCAAATATCGTATAATGAGGATAATTACTAATTACATATATTTTATAGCAAAAACTTACAAAATAGTCAATAGCTGCCTTCTCCACTCTCACGCAAAACTCCATCTAAAAAGAATGTTTTTAATTAATGTATTGAGCTTTTGTCTCAGCTCATTTAATATTTATAGATAAATATTTGAGAGCATCTATTTTCAAAAATATACTTTTGTTTGCTTAAGAATGTATTCGACTGGATTGAGATGCACAAACAATCATTAATTTTCCTTTGCAAACCAGTCGAATACAACTTTTATAATCTGTCCCTATACCAACGATTAAGTAGGAAAACTCTTGACTAAAAGTTACTCAATTGAACAAGTATTGTTTTTGAAGGAAAATCATATAACTTGTTTTGTATTCATTCCTTATTTTTAACTCTCTAATTATTTTGGATGAATGTATTGCGTTCAATACTTATATAACTATTTCATTTCCCTTACTTATGTGGATCGGAAAATACGTGTGAAATAATATGTATAACAAATAATATATAAAAACGTTTTCCAATATTAACTAAATTCCCAAATATCAACTGCAACAGATGTGCATGCAGAAGGAGAAAAGTAAAACACATTTTAGGTGATCCAACAGCTGCTGATATTTAAGTATTTAAACCGAAACTTTTCATTTTGAACAACTTGCTTAGACAACAAGATGGCACTCTGAGTCTTAAGTTCATGTGTCATTAATTGCTATTTTACTTCATTACGAGTAATTTCAAAATAAAACCAACGAATGGTTGGAATATTTAGAACCAAAAATAATGTATATTGAAGAGAAAAAAAGGGAGAGAAACTTAATGTACTCACATGCTTAAATACTAATATCATCGAAGAAGAAATACAATCAGGAACATTGAAAATAGCACACCAAAAAGGAAGAAAGATACAAGCATGAAACTTTGCAAATATGTACAATGAAATGTGATATGCAAATGATTCAAGTTTGATGTCAATGCGCATAACCACACACTCGTCAGTAGAGCTTCAATCAGGAATTGGTCCCTTTTTAAACAGGGTCAGAGTGGAGGTGTTACAAAAGTAATATCGCACATAGCAATAATAGGTGGACTTTAGAAACTGAAAAATGCTAGGGAGATGTGGGAGAAGACATTCCGAGAAATTAAGCAAGTTTTAGATGTGTCTCCCCATCGGCTTGAAAACCTCAAGCTGGTCAACGCTACTTGTTGCTTGCCAAGTCGATTTTTCGGAGTATGTAATTAGAATATGTTGGGACTAGAGGACTCGTGATTGTACCCATGTGTGGCGTACCGGGCGTGGGACGACCAGGAAGACGACGAGGCAAGAGAATCGAATGATCGTGCGGATAGTTCTCTGGATCCCGTAGTGAATCATTCTATGATACACTCAGATGCTGCGGTGCCAGTAGTTACTAAAAGCTTTTTCCAGACACCTTGATGAAGCAAATCTGTGATCCAAATGCCCGTTTCATGTATTGTCTTTAATATCTCAACATCCATGTTTCTGCTTATAATGATACAAAGCCAGAACGATGAGGAATTCCACAGATTAGCAAAGCGTGATGTTTAGTAAAGAATCCAAGTTCAGTTTGAAAACAGATAATAACCCTGTACAGGTGTGGATTCACCTTGGTGAACAATACATTTCCACCCACATTGTCACGAGACACGTTGTCTTCATAGCAGGCGTAATGTTCTGAGAGTCATAGCCTTTGATTACTTTACTACTCTAGTTGTGGAACGTGAAACCCTAACTGTCCAACCATATGTTGATTATATATTTTGCCAGCACGTAGGACCTTCCTTAAATGATTCGCCAGGGGCAATTTCCCAGCAATATAATGCTCGTCAGCATACAACTCAAGTTACTCAAGAATTCCTGCTTCATGTTCAGATTCTTCCATGACCAGGCCATTTCCGGGACTTGTCCGCGATTGAGGATGTTGGAGACCAACTAAAATAACCAGATGCTGTCGTGTCACTATGTACATAATTTGGAAGTGGCAGTTCTATATTCGTGGGTACATCTATCTCAGGACAACATCAAATGTTTAATCTACTAGATGCTGGATTGTATGGCGGCATGTATTGCAACAAGAAGCATTCCGACACTCTATTGTGGTTGAATTGCATTTTTATAGCTGTACACACTGTGTATTTCTTCAAATGTATTGATTTCGCAATCAAGTGAATCTCATATCTGTATTATTATGGGTATTAAATTTCGTTTCACTCTCATGCTCCCTTTTTGATACCCTTTTTTCAGTTGTTCAGTATATAAAAACGAGAAACGTACTGTTAGGATTTTTGTTGGTACTAAGTCAAATTCATGCGAAAATTTTTTTCACTAAAGAAGGCTGGAGAACGTTTAATAGGTCCTGTCACAATATCATCCAAGTGAAATGATCCATCTGGCGTGCAGATCGATTATTAGGGGTTTTCTGCTTGGCTTTTGCTTCCGAATTACAAATACTCCTACATATCAGCTTTCCCTTATGTGGTTGTTGATGCACCAGCATGTGTCCCTACACCTATCCCAAAGTTGGATTCTACCAGTTAGAGGAAGCAGCCAGTTGAGTTTCTTCACAATTTAGAAACAGGGATAATGTAGAAGACACTTAATTTTTGACATGCCCTCCAGGGGATATTATTTTATTTGGAGGATATTACCTCTAAGACCTATTTAACGAGTCCCAGTTATCTGCAATGAACAAACCGGATCTTCAGTTAAGGTGGGATTTGAACTCACTGCCTTCCAGTAATGAGAAACTTACCAACCGGACCAAGATGGTCTTTTCCTCTTAAGTAGTAAACCACAACTCCGGGCAAGATTAGATGAAAACGCCCACACCGAGTCTCCTAACAATTAAAGTGAATGTAAAATCTCCTGCTTTTCTTTCAGAGATATAAAAGAGTCTTTGCTATCAATAAATGAAACTCTGAATCCAGAATTAATGTGGGACTCGTAAACATCTTTATCAATCTTGATGATTAAAATAACGTTAAATACGAGTTCATGAATACAATTCTACTAAGCATATGATAGATTCGAGAATAACAGATTCTACAATGCCACGGATTCAAATTATCGAAAAGGTTTACAGCAATTTTCAATAACTTCATAAATTTAGCATAGTAATAAATATTTCGTGATTTATTATTATAGAAAATCTGCATGAAATATTTACTCAAAATCTATTTATTCAGGTAGAAGAGCATTTTTAAAAATTCATATCATCTAATGTCCAAAATCAGCTGAATCAAAATCTTTAATTCCAATCATTGATCTCAGATATAAATACCATTTATAGAAATGATTTTCAGGTAATTCAGTAGAGAAACATATATTGGCAAGAAAAACTGAATTAAAACAACTGTAAATGCATATTTGAACATTTCTTAAAACGTAATTTATCGAATTCTGTACCCCGTCTGAGGAAAAGATATCTTACGTGTTATTATAGAAAACATATTTTTTTAGCTCTTCAAAATAAAAATGAATGATAATGTTTAAAAATATTAATAATTTCCTACAAAATAGAAGCACTTTATTTTGTATGATAATAAATAGTCATGACGCTTGAAAAAAAATTTTTTTTACCTATTTGAAACCTGTAGAAATATATCAATTTGAATTGAGTATTTGATGTTATTGTTGTTGCTTATCTCCAAGAGGTCTGACAAACTGCACATTGAAATTAGATTTAAAGTTAATAATTACCTTTAAAATACTTTTGCTTTAAAATATATAATATAGTACATAAAAACTATTTCCTCGTAACCTTATTACGCGTAAAATTGTTTTATTGAGTAAAATATTTTCAAATGTATTAAATCAAAGCAAAATATTTTTAATTTAAATTTAGTATCTTATTAGCTTTAATCTATGTCCAAAAACATGATTTGCTTTAAGATTGTAAATGCTCTTACCTCTTCCTGGAAAGTCTGATTACATAATCGATAGAGATTTGGTGTCAGCTTATCAATAGTTTTATAATACGAGGATATTTCCTGAACTGATTCATCTATAATGTCTTTAACCTTAAAGAAAATTATAAATCTTAGCATTTCATATTTCAGTTCAATATAGTAAGTAAATTTAATTTCTATAATGATAAGGAAAAAGTACATGTAGTTACAAAATAAATAAAATGACATCGAATAAAAGTCGCAATTAATAACAAGCTTGTTAAGAATTCACTAAGCGTAATATTGTGTTAATATAATGTTAAATAAAAACATGAAGGACAGAAAGTAGAATAAATGAAAGAGAGCTTCTTAAATGAATTGCAACAATTTACTTGCCTACGACACACACTGAAGTCCTGTTTTAAATTTATTTTTAAATTGTTTGATGGTAAAATTTCAAGAGCCAGTGATTAGGTTCAATTTAAAAAACAGACAATATTTATTTAATATCTGTCACATTAATTAATTCTTAAATTCCTACTATTAGTTTACATTCTCTCTATATATCCTCAAATTCTATATAATTCTTGTTCAAAATTTTAATTGTTTATAAAATAATTTTTATTCCTCCATTCAAGTTCAAATACATTTTTTTAAATTTCTAGTGGGTGACACTAGATGTTAATGCAGTTTTTTTAAATTAAAATTCTTTAATTAAATTTAATTTTATATAATACACTTTTGTGCAGTAGTGCCATCTATTGGCAACAACAGTTACTATCTCTACCTTTAAATTTCTTACATTCTTAAAACTTTTTTGATTAATTAACTTAAAAAATTTTTTGAAAAAAGACATGTGTACATAGAATTAGATTATTTCTAGAAAAATGTTTATCTTTAGTTTTACAAAATTGTAACAGAAATACTTTTTGTATGGATCCTGGTATTTTCATAACAGAAGATAGAGTTTTGGAAGATGATGTTTATTGTATAAGCCTTTATTCTCTATTTTGAACTCATTAAGTACCTTTTGAAAAAAGTATGGAATATTTAGAAGTACTTATGCAGTAGAAATAAAATTATTGGTCTAGCATTTCTGGTGAAGTGGAGTATATGTAAATATGTACTTAAGTGACATTCAATTCTTACAATTCAAAGCTCTTGTCGTTTTGACGTTTCATAATGTTTTATGCATAGAGTCGCACATTCGTGTTAAATATCTTTGTTCTTTTGAGAAGAATTTTGAAGGAGCATTTGGAGGAATATTTTGGAGAAAATGTTATCTGACTTCTTTTTTCGAAACTTGTATGAATATGATATCTTATCATTTCTATAAATGTTATATTTTTATTAATGGGATAACTTGAAGGGCATCGAGTATTGAGAAAATCATGAGGCTTCGGTAATAAGCAAACTGAATATGAGAAATTTGTTTTATATCCAGCTTATTAATTATTTCATCAGATATTCTTATGAAATCTATTTTCCACGAACGTTTGCACAAAATCCTTAATGAGGATACATCGTAAATTGTCTAAATAGTACTTCTACGCATTGGTTTTCGTATGATTTCACCTATCTTCATATGCAATGAGATTTTATTTCTGTTATGTTTTATGCAATAGTTCTTGAATTATTGTTTATGAAGTATTTATTTCATAACCATTTTTAAAAAAGTGTTATCATTGTATTTATGCTACGTATATTCATTATTAAATATTTGATAAACATTACCTCTGAAGGAATATAACTCCAGCAAGTTTCGATCTCTTTAAAACAATTCTCTGAAAGAATAAAATCACTTATTGTATGGATTTTGATTACTCATACTGTTATTAAAATTATCGTAATAAGATTAAATATGCATATTAACAGACAGATATATATTTATAATTTATCTTAACCAAGTAAATATAAACTCATTTAATTTTGAAGAATCTCAGTGAAGGATATTATAAATTAATTTTTAGAAGAAATCACTGATTTCTTAGAATGAAATGGGGAGTTGAGAAGAAATTAATTGATAACGTACTTATTATTTTTCTATTCAATAGAATTTTCAGTTATTTATATGCGTGATTTATTTTTCTGCATCACTAATTGTGCTGTTAGTGATTCGAAGTTTTCAAATGATTAAGGTGAAAACCAAAAGAGCATAAATATGCTATGCTTTGTTAAATTATAGAACAGAATATATAAAAGAAATATATAGCCAACAACAAATTCAATATTCGCTTTCCAATTTTAAAAATGATTATTCTTTGCCAAATAACTTTCGTAATATCAGTGGATAATAGTAACTATTATAGAAGTTATCTTTACTTCCAGTTGTGGATTTTAAGTAAAAATAATATTTTAATTCGTTTTACCATGTTCTATACATAACAAAAAGACAACACTAGTTTTTTGTGTTATCGTAAGGTAACATTTTTTTCCAAGTATTTTATTACATTTAATTTTATAAAAAGTTTTATTAATTCTAAAAATCAAATTCATCATATTTTTGAAAATACTTATAATTGTGTAAGGACATCCTTATGCTATTAAAAATAAATGTGGTCATTTATTTTTTCGTTAAAGAAACAGAAATTATTCGAAATTATTCGATTTTCCAACATGAAAACAGATGCCATTTATACTAAAATAATTTTCATTTTAATTAGGTTAATTTTTCTAATCAATTTGCTATATTTTTATGTTTATCCATATTTCTCTTTTTTTCCATTAATTTTATGTTGCGCTTATTCTAAATTTGATCAAGCCTCTTTCTAAGTGGAAATACTCTTTTGTTGTTTGTGATTTTGCAACAGATCCTGTTGGAAAAATATTTTGCAAAAGCTTTGTATTGAACCAAAAAACATATTAATTCTGTTTATAAACACTTCAAATTATAACGTTTCTCCCACTATTACTCGCATTTTAATTATTTATTATAAAAATTTAAAGTTGATTAATTCCAGACTTTCTGTGAAGCAAAACTAATTTTCTGAAGGTTCAAATATCTGAGAATTGCAATTTGGATAGAAAATCTAGAAAACATTCATAAAGTACAACCGACATTTCTGTCATATTTGATGGAAATTCTTGTTGCTGTTACATTGACATGCTATCCTGTACCTAGCTCTGAATTGGTCTCTACCAGGTAGATAAAAGCAGTGGGGTTGGGAGTCTCATATTTTAGAAGCAGGGATCAAACAGAAGACTCCTAATACTTGGCCTGCCACCCCCCAGAGCAAAATCACTTCATACAACATTACGAACGTAACATATTTGACGTGATCCAGCTGCTTTTAGTGAAAACGACTAGAGTGAGAAATATATATATATATGTGTGTGGGTGTGCGTGTGCTTTGAAATTGGAAGAATAATTTCTGAATGTCAACATCTGTTGAAGCTTTGGAGAGCGAATTGAAGTGCATCCCAGAAAAACGATAATTGAATTAAATTTGTTAGTACTGCCGATTCTTAAATTGCATGCAGTTCTTATCAACATTTAAATTCCGAGAGTGAACTTAATTTCCTCTTTCATTTTAAAAACAATAAACAATAAGCATTATAGCTGAAATGTGTTCTATTTAAAGGATACGAAGAAAAAAATTAAAACAATTTATCGACTCGTTGCTTCTGAAAAATCAATACCCGCATCAAGCAATCACTCGTAGATAATTTCTTTTAATATTCATAAAATAAATTCAAAACAGACTTCACAGGAAATAGTAATTGGTTTTAAGCGTTTCTTTATAAGGACACCTCATACTTAACAGGCATTTTCTACAGGAACGTTTTTTATCCATTCTGGCCGATATAAATTATAATTCTGGAAACAGCATCTGCTTCAAGTTTCAAAATGTTTGATCTCAATCTTTTTTTTCAAAAATGTCTCCGTTAATGAGTTATTCATTTGATGTCCATGGAATTTGAACTTCATGCCTTCAGACTTGGGAGGTGTTCTGAGGCTGACACATATAATTCAGTTGAACTCTGGTTTTAGAGTGGCCTTTTATTTCACTAGTTTCTGTTGGTTATGCCATTTTCCGTATCCTCTCTTCACAATAAACATTCGAAACAAGTCTATAGAGATGTTGCGGTGTCCTAAGGTGATTGATATCGCATTATTTTATTTATATTCTTAATTTTTGCCTCTATTCTCAAACTCTATTTAATAATTATAACATAACTTTAAATCGTCAAAATATAATTTAACTGGTGATTATTTTGATGACTTATATATCACTAAATCTTCAATACAAATCATCAAATTGAGTGATAAAGTGTCAAATAAGACAACCCTACTTGCCTTTGGACCATTATTTTTCCATATTGATGCATTTTCCATATTAACTATTAATGCAAGTTATATATTATAAGATATTTAAAAAAAATAATAAAATGTAATTTTTTTCGATAGCATTTAAAGTAATATTTAAAGGAACAAAAGAAAAAAAATTATTTAAATTATACATTTTTATATTTAAATATTTCTTGACTAGTTATTTCTTTGAATGTTGTTAATAATAAACTTCTACCTTTCCTTATACGTTAAAATATGTGATTCCAATGTTGAAATAGAAAACTCAAGCGCAAGTTGTAACAAAGAATTATTTCACACAAGGCTTGTAAATATATAACTTTTTACAACAGTTACTTGAAGAAATTCATATTCAAAATACAGTACTATGTTTTTAAAATGTTTCGATGCAATCGCTAAGTTACTTCCTCTGAAGTAGTGCAAAAATAGGCTGACCTTAATAAAAATGTGCTCCACTCTTCACACAAACCACAATAATGAACTATATCCAACATCAAATACAACTAATTGAGGATTGTTATGATAGAATTATTACAAAATTCTCAGAAAAATAGTCTAACTGAATTAACAAAGTTTTAATGAAAGGCTATGAGGTGTTTTGCATTCAGTAAGTTTAAAGAAGAAATTCATGATACTGAATTTAATGATGTTGAAAATAAAAAGAATAATTTTCGATGAAACTAATTATTCTAAGTTTCAAAAATGCTATAAGCACATAGCATACTTACTATCACATGCACAAATACCCTTCATTGCTTTTACACAAATGTCCTTATCATAATCAGTTGCTTCTTCAAATGTACGAGTTGTCGTACATCTTGAAATTTGTACTATTAAGCAAACTACATGTATTAGCAATCTAGTTTTGCTACAATCCATTACCATTGACATAATTTAAAGTTAAAAAGGACACAAAATAGTATTTGCCTTAATGAGGAATATAATTCGAGTTTTATGCAATTTATATGCAGACACCTTGCAAAAAAACAGTATGAGGAAATTATTGCTTTACTCTTGACTTGCGTGTTCTTTTTTAAATAAATTTAAAAGAGTGTAGTTAATGAACAACGTTATATAACAAGCTTTAAGTGGAGATTTATGTTAATAGTCAATATAAAGACTAGAAAAAAAAGTTCTGAAAAGGTTACTGTTTTCTTTGCACCCGAATCATCAATTGTTACTCCGATGAGGGGGAAGTAACGTTATTTTTTTTTCTCACCATAATTTGTCAGCTTTAGGTTGTTTAATTTTATTTATGTTGATTCAGTACTTATTATTTTGTCGTCTATTGGTATTTTGCACGACTAATCATCCATTGATTCATGTTTTGATTTGATTTATATGCAAAGTATTTAGAACTGTGAGAGAGGCGTTAAAGCTTTTTCCTTGAATTCAGAAATTTTTAGAATATGGATATGCATTGTATGATAAAAAAAAATGCTTAGTAAATCAATTGTGAAAGTTCTTGAGATTGTCTTTCAGATGACAAACATGCGGCAGATGTCACAGTGTATAGTGAAGGAATTTTAACAGAAGCACCTAAAAATTATTAGAAATCTAAAAATTTAAAAAACCAATAATATTGCCTTTATGAAATACATCAAAACTCTTGAAAATGTATTTTAATTATAAATGCTTCAACATTTAATTTCGGACACTTGTAACAAAAATATTCCCAAAAATTAACTATATGATAATACAAACAAACACCAATTCTTACATTAGGCAATAAATAGCTACAATTATCTGCTTTATTATTTATGCACGTATTTTGCTTCATTTGGTTTACATTATACTATATTTCAGTACAATATTAATATCATAAATTATGTGATGAAATCTGAATAAAATATTTTTGATGAAGTGTCTGATTTAAGATTTTTCCATATTCATTAATCTCCTTTACCCTTACAGCTCCTTCTTATAAGCGATTATTAAGTGAAAAGTGCTATTAAATGTTTTACAATAAAAATAATTCCAAAAATTTCTGAAACATACCACGTTAATCAAGCATTTGTCTTAATTATTATCTTTTTACGCACATCAGTTTAGAATTTAGTGAGTTTTCAGATAAAAGCTTATGTTTAGATCATACCTACAGCAATCTATATATATTAAAATGAAAATTTATTGTAATCAAAATATATTCATAAATAAAAACGTTTTTAATGAAACTACTTGCTTCCTTTAATTATTAAGCACTTAAATATTTTACAATTAGACTTTAATACCTTCTAATTTCATTCATTGTTTATTTTAGAGTAATTTATCAATTAGGTTAATTCGAATTTTTCATAAATAGTAATTACCATTTAAAACCACTTCTCTAATATATATGCAGATGCATACATATACACACCTATTTATATATATATATATATATATATATATATATATATA
>JAPDSC010004539.1:0-40895 GCA_026290005.1 Latrodectus geometricus | reverse complement strand
GAGGAATGGTGGCACATTAACAACTACACCCTGGGGACCTAAGTATGCCATCAAAAAAATTTTTATTGGTCAAAACTAAATCTCCTGATTTAAAAATGAGTGAAACATTAGAATGTTTACAAACTTCTTTGTCTGATTGTCAAACCAGGAAAAAAATCGCTGCAATAAGTTATAACTGCATTAGGTGCAACACCAGTCAGTCCTTTCATTGTGTGTCAGTGTCTACCTTTCATTGTGAGCACTGTAAAATAAAAGTTTGTGTTCTAGTTTATTTGTGTGGGATCACAGCATAAATTTCCATACAGTCAATTATCAAGTTACAATTTTTAAAATTTGAAAAACATGCAGGTAAACAAATTTTATTTTTTGTTTGTGAAGGTACACCTTTCATTAGTTTTATATAAACCATTTCATGTAGTAGACTTAACCATGTAAATATGATGTTTGTAACAGTAGTTTCACTATTACAGAAGCGAACACTTAAACATTTATGATCAAAATTTAGTTTCAGTGTCATCAAGATTAACAATAAATGATATTCTTTTTCTATAACCTCAACAATCTCTCCATTATAATAATTAAAATCCTGTCTTGTGCACAAAAAAATATCCAGTTAAATATTCATTAATTTGATAAACTGGTGTAATACAAAATTAAATCATTTTTTCTTTTATTGTGAGAAATCCAAATGGTTGCTTTTTTAGTTTTTCAATCTCATTTTTTAAATTTTCAATTGTTTTTTCTAAAACATGTATTCAAGATTTTTAAAGTATGGATCAGCTGTTGACTAGATCTTTCCCTGTACTGGAAATTTAGCTACATAAATATTTGAAACAATAAATAACTTTAAAAAATTTACTTTTATATTTATTTACATTAATATTTATGAAAAAATAGGAATATCTAAGATATGAAAGAACATTTCACCTTTGTCTTTGTTTATTTTTCTGGTGATTCAAACATCAGGGTTTTTTTTTCATTCCTTGTGCAAATTGATGGTCCATTTTATTTTAATCCGTCTTTAAAACGACACAAGCAAATCAAAGAATAATTTATCGGCTCCTTGACTTGACTTTAATGTTCAAAAATTTTATATATTTTATTCATAGTATAAATAACTTCATTGTTACAACCAACATATTTGTGAGGAGCATTTATCAATATATAAATTAATTAATGAGGAAATATAAAGATAGTTTATCTCTATGTACATATTGATATTCAAGTACATATGGATTATGCTGTGAAATTAAATGTTCTCATTCAACCAAAGTATGGAAGAAGTAGGTATCTAAATGCAGATACAAAAGTGTTGGTATATCCTTTGTAGATATTGATATCTTTAGCAGAGCGAATACGTTCATTGCCTTTTTTTTTTTTTAAATAATAAGCCAGTTCTTAGTGAAAGAAAATATTTTTATCGTTATCTGTAATGAACATCATTATGTAATTTGTTCATATAAATTCCGTATACATTAATACAACACAGAAAAATAATGTAACCATTATTATATTATTTTTCTACACTTGCTGAATACCAAGAAAAACTATGGATACTTATAATATGAAACTTTAGAGAATCTTAAAATACACTACTGGCCATTAAAATTGCTACACCAGGAAGAAATGCAGATAACAAAATGATATTTATTGGACAAATATATTATACTAAAAATAACAAGTGATTAAATTTTCAAAAAATTTGGCTGGATAGATCCTGCGAAATCAGTACCCAGAACAACCACCTCTGGCAGTAATAACAGCAGTCATACGCCTGGGCATTGAGTCAAACAAAGATTGGATTGCATGTACAGGTACAGATGCCCATGCAGCTTCAACACGATGCCACAGTTCATCAACCGTAGTGACTGGCGTTTGGTGACGAGCCAGTCGCTCGGCAACCATTGACCAGACGTTTTCTATTGGTGAAAGATCTGGAGAACGTGCTGGCCAGGGCAACAGCCGAAAATGTTCCGTATCAAGAAAGGTCAGTACAATACAGGCAACATGCGGTCGGGCATTATCCTGCTGAAACGTAGGGTTTCGCAGGACTCGAATAAAGGGTAGAGCCACGGGTCGTAACACACCAGAAATGTAATGTGCACTGTTCAAAGCACCGTCAATGCGAACAAGAAGTGACCGAGAGGTGTATCCAATGTCACCCCATACCATCATCAGGTGATGGGCCAGTATGACGATGACGAATGCATGCTGCCAGTGTGCGTTCACCACGATGACGCCAAACACGGATGCGACCATCAGGATGCTGTAAACCTGGATTCATCTGAAAAGATGATGTCTCACCCTTCATGCGCCCAGGTTCGTCGTTGATCACACCATTGAAGGCGCTCTTGCCAATGACGCAGCGTCAAGGGAAGCCGCAGCCATGGTCTCCGAGCTGAGGGTCCATGCTGCTGCAAACGTCGTCGAACTGTTCGTGCAGACACTTGTTGTCTTCCAAACGACCCCGTTTCTTGACTCACGGCTCGTGACGTGGTTACACGATCCATTACAGCCATGCGGATAATATGCCTGTCTTCTCGGCTGCTAGTGATAAATGGCCGTTGAGATTCCGCATGGCGTTCCGTATTACCGTCCTGAACCAATCGATTCCATATTGTGCTAACAGTCATTGGATCTCGACCGACGCGAGCAGCAATATTGGGATAAGATAAACCGCAATCCCGGTACGCTACAATTCGACCTTTATAAAGTCAGAAACGTGCTGATACGCATTTCCCCTTCTTACACGAGGCATCACAACAACTTTTCACCAGGCAACAAAGTACAAATGCAATTAGTGTATGAGGAACCGGCTGAACAATTCCTCATTTAAACACAATGTAAGTGTCGCTACTGGCGCCTGCTTTGTCTGAATGCGCTGAAAAGCTAATCATTTGCATATCACAGCACCTTCTTCCTTTCGTATAAATTTCACGTCTGTAGCATGTCGCCTTCTTGGTGTAGCAATTTTAATGGCCAGTAGTGTACTGCAACATTTCAAATTTTTTCCATTAAGATCTCAGTTATATTAATTTCTCTTATCAACAACAACAACAACAACAAAAAAAATGTTTAAGAACTTAAAAACTTTTAATTACAAAAATTACTTTAAGAATTCAAATATTTCTTTCCTACCTTTTTTTTTTAGTTACTTTTTTTCCATTTCCATAAGAAAATATTAAATACATGGAACAACTAAATTGGCTGTGGGAATTCCCATGTTGTGACAATCTCAGCAACCATTGTTTGGAAACACTTTAATGTTGAATGATGTCACAACTAAAGTCGTCTATACACGCAAAATTTTCACGGTCGTTTTAAAACACTACTAAAGATATAAAGATGGGGAAATACAGGATTTACTTTTGGAGATAAACCTAGTTTTTTCCAAGAAATTTTCGAAACTCATGAAAATATTTAAAATCCAGGAAAATTTTGAAAGTTTTCTTGATATTTTGAAAAATTTCAATATTTTTTAGTACTAAACAAATAATCAGTTCATAATTTCCAATATTAATTAAGGAAACAAAAAGTTTATATTTCATAATGATATGAATAATGAAGATTCTAACAAAAATAGTGGGCATATGTAGTTGTTAATTATACTAATAATTATTTGAAAGTATATTATTTTTTTGATTTTTGAACAGGAGAAACCATTTATAATTTTTTAAATGTGCTTAAATAAATAAAAGCTAAATATAAATGCAAGGAAATTTCATTAATACAGAAAGTAATATTTATACACTACGCATTGAAATTAACACAATTGATTAAACTGATTCTTAGGATATACAAGGCGACATTAACTCACTCTTTTAAAAATTATATTGTGTATAAAAGTTATTTCTTATTATAACGTGAAACATTAATGTACAAATACTCCTTCATTTAGTTTTTCTTCGGCAGATTTCTGGAGTTACTTTCGACTAACTGAGATAAAAATGGAATCTTTCAGATTAATTTAGATAAATATAAAATTAGACATTCTGCTTATAAACAATATTAAAATAATTCATATTATTTTACACCTGTAGCTAGATAGTTTCTTTCATATACGTGTAGCAAAGCTATTCAGTAAATGAAAGATGATTGGTTGAGTTTATTCTTTAAAAATTCCCACAATATTCCTCAAAAATCCCGGTTAATTTATCCGGTTCATTTATAATATTCCGAAATAAATTAACATGCTTAAAAATTAATGGTAATTTAACACCTTTAGACACCACATTACGGAGAATTTTGTGGACTTAAATTTTTAATTACTTAACAAAATAACTTAAATTTCTCAAACTCATTGGAACAGATTGGTTTCGATTGAACTTTCTTTGATATTGCTTTTGCAATTTTGAAGCTTTCGTGATATTGTCAAGTCTGTTATTTGCTTAGTTCCATCTGAGAAAGAGATTCACTAACTCGAAAAAACTTTGCATCTTATCATCACCTAACTTTATCAATATTCCTAACTGGCTCCATAAAAAAATTTTAATTTTGAATTTCAAAAATATTTTCTTACTGTTATTTTGATTTTAGCGAAAATAATAAAATTTAATATTAATTATTAATAACAAACAATAAAACACACAAAAAATATCATTCTCTTCTTATAATATTTTCTAATTTAAAAGTGGCATCATTTTCCAGTTGTAAGTTGCTGATGATTAGAATTTACAATTTCGAGTTGAAAAGCAGTATTAGTAAATTGTTTGTGTTAGAGGTGAGTGCTATTTAATAAATAGTGCATCTAATGTGTATAATTTTCATTTAGTGACACAGTGTCGTGGATAAAGTTCATGATTATATTTAAAATTTTTCTCCAGTATAATCTTGTGACGACTAAGTAGGTTAATATATAACAGTAACCCTAATTTGTCTACCAGTACTGGAAGTAACTCCCATTAAAAAGGAAACTGATTGTATAGAAGTCGAAGTTGTATATTTCTTTAGTAGTTTGCATTTACTTATTAAACTAAGCAGATTGTTTTAACTGTCAATTTTATGCTGAAATTAGTATATTGTGATCCTAGTTTGTTTTATTCAAGCCATCCAGGCTTAGAAAAAAGATTGTTTTTTATGGATCCAGCCATAGGATGGTTTCAGCGAGAACAGAAAGGACCAGCTTTAAACCTATGGACTGAGATTTGGAATACTCACCAGCGACTTGATAGTAATGATTTAAATCTGAAAAAGGATGTGAAACTTGACTCTGGAATTAATGGTACTTGCATACCCATTCACGAAGATAAAAAAGTGCTGTTGAAGAAAACAGATTCAAATATAATAATATCTGATTGCGCAGCGTCGAGTCGTTATAAAAAAAAGGAAAACAAAGCAAGCACTGTTGCACTTAGTTGGAACGATGAATTGATTAAAAGTGGTGGAACTCCTTGGAAATCCAGTGATAAATCTTATGCACCTGGACTAGATGGGTAAGATTATTTATTCGAATACGTGTAATAACTTTGAAACGATATGTTTAATTCATTACTATGTATGTTATTTGTTATAATTACAATAATTGCTGTTTATTTTGATAATTTTACTTATTAGTTACTGTTAGCAATGGCATCTATGTGGAATCCAAATAAGATAACTTTCTTTCATATAGGTGATCGTATAATTTCATTCATTTTATAAAAATGTGGAGAATAACTATTATATTAAGTTTTTTCCTAAAAATAAAAAAATCTAGCATCTTAGCAAAGAATGTATATCTAGTATGCCTATTTTAGTTTCTATTTACAAAATATTAAAAGTTTAATATTAAAATTACATAGTGAAAATCATGAAAGTTTTTGATTTTGTTCATTTTCTGAAAAAAATTGATTTCTTTTATTTTTTGTAAATTTTAATTATTTGATGAATTATATGCAAATATTTTGTAAAATATACTATAAATGTATTATAACTTATCCTAGTATTTGATTTCATCAATTAATTTATAATTTATTGGAATTATATTTGCAAATTTATACTGTAAAGTATAGCATTTTATAACATAAAGAAATGAAAAGTTGATGGCATAAGCTACTTATTTGATTTTCAATGACTTACATATCTGTTTTGTTGTGGGGTTAAACGATTTTGAAATGTACCAAGGCTGTAAAAATACCACAAAAGTATTATTTATTTTTATTAAGTTATTGGAGTGTTATATTTAAAAACTGATTTCCACATATATTCAGTATACATATATATTTGTGTGTTTGTTTGTGTTTTTAAAGAAAAGGAAATGTACTTTTGTACAATGCATCTTGAATTTGAAAATTGAGAAAAGTCTAAATGTTATGGCTTTATTGATAATGATGCCTTTGGTACGAGAAAACAGGTTGAAAAATCAAAAGCAGTCATTTTATGGCAAAAGTTTCAGCCTAAAAGTTCTCTGTTTTCTCAGGTCTTCCACGATGTATATATTTCGACGTATATATTTTATATTGTTATATAAACTTATAACAGAAATTTCAGAAGCAAATTTCATATATATCGTAACATGATTGATTTGTAAACCTAGATGTTTTAGTTTCAGTGAATGTTTTTATTTTCTTGTTTGTGTATTTGTAATTTTTGTATAATACTACTAATGATTACATACATGGTGAAAGGGAACCTGCTAATATCACCTATTGCATGCATGTCCTATTGGTAGCCAATTATTCTTGCCAAACTGGCAGCTAAATAGTTAGGGCTTTGATCTTCAATAATTTTTGGGTTCAATTCCCACCTCAAGCTAAAAGTCTGTAATTTTTGAATACCTGAAAATTAAGTATCAGACTTTCAAAGTGTCATAATTTAGAGTTTGCTGTAATTGTTTTTCTAATCAAAAGAAAAATTAAAATGATTTTAAGTTTAAATTAGCACAGTGTTATAGTGATATTTGATAGTATTTAAGTTTAATATTTTTGTCCTTTTAATGAATGTTTTTTGATGCTTGTTTTAGATAAGTGCTTTATGAACATATCTATTTTTAACATTTCTTATCATTAATTTATTTTTATAATTTTATGGATTTTTCTTACATGAAATGCTGTATAGCATGGAAATAGGTGTAGATTTAGTAACAGTAATATTCACAGTAAATATAGCAATTGATCTCAGTTCATCTTGATGTAGCATTTTTGTGAACTTAAAAATGCTTTCAATCCATTTTTTTCTTTTCTGACATAAATGCTAATTTAGCCACATTTCTTGAAATTACAATGTATACAAATAAATTTTCATAGTTATTTAATGTTATAGTATTTAAATAATGCTTATTACCAAATTTTAAAAATATTATATTAAAATGAAAGAAATTAAGTGATCTAATATTTATGAAAAAATCTATTATAATTTATTAAGCATTATAATATAAAAGCCTCAATATTCCTAGATAAAAGCAAAAAATGGTTTTAAAATGGTGTTGCAAAGATATCTATTGTATCTGAAAAAAATCATAAGCTATACTAACATTTACTTAAAAATTCAAGAGTTTTACAAAATTTTTGATAGTTGTTGACACAGAAATTTACAACAGTCAAATTATGTTGAAAAACAATCATGCATATTGCTCATAATAAAAAAATAATAAAGACAAATTAAGTTGTCAAATAAAATCTATAGTTTACATATATAATAAATATAATGTAATCTTTATCATACTATGAAAAAAGTGTTCCAGTAATATATTACAAGCAGGTACAGGTTTAGTGTGAATTCCAATTTTTTCACCAAGTGCTGTACAGTTATCTTGCCAATCTGAATTATATCACTTTGTGCAATATCTGGTTTTCAAAATCCTGATTATGCTCAAACACAAATATTGAGTGTCGCAATCTCATGCTACTTTCAATTTCAAATAGTGAAATTTCGATTATTTCATTTTAATTACTTCAGGAATATTACAAAACTAATAATTATAAACTAATTTCACATCTTATAAAACAATTAATAAATAACTAAAAATCAAAACTAATATTCTTACGTGGTCAGTAAAATGTATGTTAATTTTATATATTTTTTCAATTAATCATTTTAATTAGATCTCTTGTATAAAAAATGATTGTTGAGTGACAAATCAGACCAATCTTTCAATTAATCAAAAGAAAACTCCTTACAACAAAGAAGTACAAAGCAGGTATTAACATTTGCTATAAATATAAATCAATAATATAAGTAACATTAAGGAAAACAGATTTTAATTTAACTGGGCAGTGTCATCCACCTTAAAACCAGTATAGACTCAATCTAACCTGGGAGACAACCAGGCAATAAAGCTATATCAAAAACATAAACAACATATTTTTATGTTAACTCTAGTTTCTAATTAACAAGCATAACAATCCACAGTAAATGTAAATACATATGCGTCAGATATTTCTTCAGAATACTTAATAAATTAATCAAATTATTGCATACTACAGCAATTTTAATCAAATACCACATAAAGTAAAATTACTCACCTAATCCTCACTTGCAGAAGAATTAGAAATACCATTTTATCACTATCCATATTTTTTACTTGCTACATAAAAATACTTAAATTCAAATTTTTCAATTTGATACATTTTAAAAACATGACTTCAAACACTTTTAAAATTCAATCATGGGGGGAGGGAAACACATTGCAAAAGTTTTAAGAGTTACAAAAACTTCAAATAAATTTCAGGCAAGCATACAGCAAGTAACATCATAAATGTGCAAGAATCCATTCCAGCTCAGTAATGAACATGTTTGATGCATTGGTCACACCATACTGACTCGTGGGTTTTAACTTCTCATAAAACAAAACCTTTAAAATATTTAATTCTCTTAAGAATTGCAATGCACACTTCATTAAAAAATTCATTAAATTGATTTTTGAATTAAAAAAGAATTTGACTTAACATACCTAACAGTCAACATTACAATTATTCTTAAATGATGCATTTGAAGTTATATTTCTGAAGAACAAATTAGTTTTTAAATATTTTTTTTTAAACTTTATAGATAGATTTATCGAAAGTTAAAAAGCTCATTTGACCAAAAGATAAACTATTTTTATCAGGTATGATCACCTGAATAAAACTAAATTCAAGTAGTAAAAAAAAATTTACGAATTCCAAAAGTTTTAATCAATAATTCTAATAGTTTGCGAGAACTCTTAGAAAATAAATTACTAAAAATTTCTGTAGATTTTTAAGAGGCATGAAAAGTTTTTTTATTGAGAAATATTAAACACTTTTATCTTCTCATATTAATTTCTTTTTTAAATATGAGAATTTGAAAGTTTTATAAAATATAGGTTTAATGGAATAATTAAAATATGAAATTTCAGTATAACTTACTGCATTCTTTACTTTCTGATTTCTTATTCAATCTAATACATATTCCAAACATATAAAAAAAACAAAATATTTTTTGTCAATTCTAGTTTATTATTAGAAAACAAACATTGTCATAATTCTTTTTTATGAAATTTTGCACTAATGAGGTCACAACTCAGCATTCTAACAAGAAAATTCCATGATAATAGCTTTAGGCAAAAAAATTTCTTGATATTCTTAATGATTAATATATTTGTTATTCTAATTCTCAATATTTCTTGGGTTAAAAATGGTTTGAAAAAAATAGAAGAAATTCAATTATTGCCAAATCTTCAAAACTTGGGAATATCAGTAAATCTGAACATATGACAATTGTATGTAATGATACATTTGCCACAAAATTGGGCTCTAAAGTATTTTTACTGTGCTAAAAAGCAGAAATTAAGATGTGAAAATATATTCTTTTCTATTTATAGTAGTAGAAATGTTTTTTGTTTTTGATATGTAGCTTTGAAAAGCTTTTTGTTTTTGATATGTAGCTAATTCTTTAATAGATTGTTCAAAATAATGGCTAAAGAACAGTTTGCTTTAAGCATCTTCAAGATGTGCTAAATTTAATATTTACTACCTTTTGTCAAATATATAAAAATTGGTGCTTTATAATTTTTTTCTTACTAGTTCTAATCTTCATTTTTAATCAGCTTAAGATTCTCTTATATACCTTTTTAAAAAAAAAATATATATATTCTATGTGCATGCATAACAATTTTTTTAAAAAGGAATATATTACACTGCTAATGAAAATTAAAAGGATTTGTAGATTGGATTGGTTATATATTTTTAGAATTACTTGAAAGATATTAATGAACTTTGTTTCAAACCTATATAGTTTGATTTTATATTATGAAAAATTTTAATATTTAACAGCTATTATATTTGCAACATGATCATGCCTAACTATGATCAGAATGGATTTGAAGGTATGAAACAAGAAGCAATTATTGCTGAATGTAAAAGTTAAACGTATATAGTATAATAAATATACACACTTTTACTATAATTTGTTATAATATATGGGCACCCTCTAACTTTATACTGGAAAAAAGAAAATTTATGAGTTTCTGTGACTCCCTCCCATTCATTCAGCAAAGCTTTTTTTTTTTTTTTTTTTGTAAAGTGATTAAAAAAACTCAGGTGGCTCTCAGAAGAAATTGAGCTGCAGTTATCCTACTTAAATTATCTCAAACATTCTCTATAATATTGAAGTTAATAAACCTGGCTTTCCAGTCTGTTCCATGTATTTCATTTTCATAAAAATCGACCAGATAAACTTTATGGCTACAGAACATTGAAAAATGGAAAATTTTATGAATGATTATTAATGTAAAATTTATCCCTGAAAATAAAAATCTTCATCTCATTCCTGTACTGCACACCATCACAATGCCTCTTTCAAAGACAAAAATGTGGGGTTTCCAACATCTGCTTCCATTATATACTAGTAATGGTCCTTAATGTTTCCACGTGAAAGTTCAAATAAATTATCTCTATTTAGAATTAAAAATCATTTGTTAAGCTGAACCAAGACTCAGTGGTGTTAATAGCTCCATGACCTGTGCTCCAATGTTAATGATCTTAACACCATGCTAAACAAACTCTTCTATTCTCGGAAGTGTATGACATCTCAAATGAAGCCTTCTGGTAACAACATTTGTAAAATTAGGCTTTCCCCTCCCTTTTTTTTTTTTTTTTTTTTTTTTTTTTTCCTTCCCTTCACAAACTGTAGCAGGCTTGGCATTCCTCACCATAATCAACTTATAAGCTAGCTATCTTTGGAAGCTATGTCACTTAAATAAACTTGACAAGACTCTCTTGATTGATCCAAATTTCTGAAACTAATTCTGTTAAATTGAATGTTATATTGAACTCTGCAAATCTTGACTCAAAGCTAGTTTACTTCTAGCTTCCCCATAATTTGGCCCTTTGTTTTATCAAATAAATGTAAGTAGATTTTAGTTTTAATTTAAATTTGAATTATTTTTGCTTAATTCTTAGAAATAATAAAATGTGCTATAATTAAAAAATGTGCTAAAAAGGGGAATAAAATGTGCTAAGAAGTGGAATGTTGATTTTTACACACATGCTTATGAAGCCTGTTCCTCTTAACTTGGGCCATATAAATATATACTTATATATATATATATATATATATTTGATAAACAAGATTTACTTCTATGTTTCAAAGGACTAGTTATTTTCAAAAATATTTATAAAATGTGCAAGCTCTATTAATTTTCAGTACTGTTGTATGTTTCACACATAATTCAGTCTAGCTTAAAATCAACCTCAACTGTAGAAAATACTTTTTGTAAAGAGATGAAATGGGCTTTAAACATGAAGTGTTCAAAATTTTTCCAATACTAGTCCTGTTTTTTGTCTTAGAATTTTTTAAAACAGAGATTTAATTTTTTTTATTTTATAAGCAAACTAGTATTTTTTAAAAATTTAATCATAATTAAATTGAAAACAATCATGTCAAAATGATTTAATATCTCAAAAATAAAAAATAATTAATAAAATTCATTTGCATTAATTGATCTTGAAAATACTCTTATGACTTTAGGCAAAACACAATCAAAAATGTTAATAATTCCTATTCCTGAAATTTTTTTACAACAAAAGGGTTTCTTGAAAACTAACACATTCGATGTGATTCATCAATTATAAAATAATGAATAATATTGAGAGAGATAATTTCACACAATTCTGAATTAAATCAATTGATTTAAATTAAATTCTTTATATTAATTTCTTTTTGATTTATTCAATAATTTTACCAATTATAAAAATATTATATGTAATGCAACAAAGCAGGTATTAACAATTATCTAATAATCCTAAATCAATTCTAATAACATTGATTTTATAATTTTTTTTTAATTTATTGGGTAGGAAATATATTCATAAAAATTCATTGCATAATATCTTAAATAAGTTATCTATTAAATATGAAATCATACATAAATAAAACAAAACGTTTTTTTAAGCTATGTAACATACCAAAAAATAAACAGTTATTTTATCAATGCATGATAGACATTGAGACAGTCACATTAATATTAAAACATTCAACATACCAATTCAAATTTATAATTTACTGAATTAAAATTTGGGTTACAAACTTGGATATTTTACTTTTGACTGCAAATATCTTAATTAACAATGTATTATAACAATCAAGGACTGTAAGTACAGCATTTTGTAACTTCTATTCTGATTGAAAATAACATTGTGCCACAAAACCCTACCAACCAACCTGATTGAAAATGTGCTTACATGAAGGAATCATTGGTTTCATATATACATTCAGTAATTTATTTCATTTGGTGATCGCAACACTTGGTAGATATGTTGAATATGATTTTATATTGTTTTTAATTATTTGAGCAATTGTATTGTAGCTATCTGACAATAGTTTCCAATGTCAAATGAAAATGTTCTTATTGTTGTTTATTACAATGTTCTAATACTTCTTGCACAGTAAATGTATTTAAATCCATATAGATATGTGAATAATTCTTTTTGTACTAGCGTTACTATAATTTATTTAACACTAAATAATTATGTCTAGGAACTGTTTATGGGATTGAGTTGCTTTATAATATTACCCCATTCTAAAAGAACAATTTATTTGCAGAATTGTGGATTAAACTACTAAATTATACTCTAAGAAATAGCAACAAAATTCAGAACATTACAATAAACAAATATAAGAATATTTTTATCAGTTACTATTAGAAATTGTCCATTGATAGATGGCTACAATATCATCATTAAGAGTTGTCCTATTTCGTATTAATTGATTAATCTAAATAACTGAGCAATTAATAAATGCTAAATATATAATGTGAATGGACTCGTGTTTAAATTTTCTTTTTAATTAAAAGCAAATTTTAACTTCAAAGTTTTTCTATCTTAATTATATTATGTATCTTAATTAATCAAAGTATTATGCTATCTTAATTAAGTATTCAAATAACTTGTGTACTTAGGTGTATAACATTTTAATTAATACCTATCAAAAGTAAAAAAAACATTTAAGAAAAGCACATTTATTACTATGTAACATAAGAAAAACAAATATATTTATTTAAAAATACATGCTGAAATGAAATAAGAACTAATTTCAGATTTCTAGTTAACACCACAATTTACAACTGATTTGATCTAATTTTAATTTAAAGCTCTGAATTCATAATCAAAACAATTTTTAAATTTTCTCAGACTTTACTTTTAAGATTAAATGAAGTACTAATTAACTATATCTGATAAGACGCAAGAATAGTCTTTAGTGGTGCATTGAGATTATATAAAAATGATAAATTGTGATATGAAATATATTTTGTGGCTCTAAGCTAATGAGAGATCTGGTGTTACACCTTTTGATAAGATTCATTTTGGCAAACTTTGTCTCTAGAATTATAAATTAAACAAATGCTTCAGATAAACATAATAGAATGTTGTGTTGGTGAAATATTTTTTTTTTGAATGTTTTATGATATTAATATAATACATAAAATTTAATGCATAAGTTACTTTTTCACTTTTGATTAATTTAAACTGGAAGAATAAAGAGCTCTGTTTGATCAGTCTTTCAAGAAAAATAAAATGTCTAAGTTGTAAATGTTTGTGGGTAACATTTAAAATATAAACAATCCTAACTAATGAATGGTTGGTTCTTAAGTGATTTTGAAGTAATCAATTTTCAATAGAACTTATTATTAGGTTTTCTGTGCAAAATCAATCTAGAAATGTTCTTTATCATAAATATTTATGTAATTTTTTTCTAAATATACAAAATTTATTTTTATGTAGCACACACAAATGTTTATAATCAGTGCTTAAAAAGTGATATGAATAATCATTTTCTTATTACATCTCCTTTCAAATTCATAAAAATGAATTTTTATTATATTTCACTATCAATTTTTCCATTGGTTAAATTTGAAAGGCTCATGATGAAATTGACTAGCTTTTGCAACCATGTTTGTAAAGCCAATTTTAAGTTAAAATTGGCCAAGTTAAATAATGCTGTTAAAGTTAAATGCATTTTTTAGTGTACTCTCTTTTTATTTAAAATAAGGAATTTGGCTATTTTAAATAACCTAATCTACTAATGACAAAGATCTGGAACTTGGCCACCATGAATCTTTGTATTTTTAATCTAAGGTACAACTTATCTCGTGAAGTTTTATGTGCTAATGCTGCATCCTCTATAACTTTAAGAACTTTATTATAATTTTTATATTAATCTATAATTAAAAGTAATCTTCAAGGTATCCATACTTATCCCTTTTTTAATGATTTTGTTACTATATTTTTAATATTCTTTCTTGCTAATTAATTATATGTATGAATTTACTTATATAAATCCAGTCACAATTTCAATGAAAAAGTTATTTTCAAGTGTATGCTTTCCAGTTATGAAAAATTTATACTACAAGTCAAGAACTTTCTTTTTATTAGTTTCGATTTTACTTCCTTATTGTAATTTTCCTATTATAAAAATCATGAATTTTTATCATTTTAAAACTTGCTACACAATTAAATTTATCAGTTCTTGTGATGGCCAGTAAAAAATAGGTTATATTAATGAGATTTATGTTAAAATTTAGTTTGTGCTTATAATCAAGCAAAACCATTAATTTATTTTGCTAAATAATTTTTTTAATTTATCATAAGACATGGATGACAATTTGTCTTATACTGTGCATACAGATTCTCAACCTGTTCAGATTTATGGTAAAAATTTTCAGGTCAAGAAATATGTAATATTTGAAATAAATTAGTTTTTTTCATGAATTTTCATTTTAGCTAAAGCAAAACATGGAAATAGTAACAGTGCTTTAGAAATCCTATTGCAATTCATAATAAATCAATTAAAATGTTTAATTGCTAGATATATTTGTACACCTTGATTTGTCCAAGTGAACAATAGATGTCAAAGTCAGAAGATATTTGTATTAATAGTGCATACATTAAACTATTTTTTAAAAATCATTAAAAGAGATATCCCTATATATCTAATGATGATAGAATATGTAGAACAAGCATACCATTGAATGACACAAAAAATACAATATTTTTGTATGCAATACATGCTTTCTAAATGCACAACCATAAAATAAATATGTGGAGCAGATAATTGAAGATAACTTAAGATAATTTTGCACAATCAATTGGTCTTGACCATCATATTTGAAATAAAATGTGCATATTTATTTATAGTCAAGGAATATGTACTGTTAAAAACTATACTCTCATCACTTTATCTGAAAAGTGAACTCTCTTCCTGATCTGGTTGTCACAGTTTTATTTGGAACAGTTTCATTGTCACTTATAGTTTCCATTTGAAAATTTAGGAAAGACATGTTTTCCCTATCATTAATATCAGTTTAGTTTTAAACAGTTTGAGTTAAGTATGCAGGGTTTGAGTCTATGGATATACAGTTGATTTTTATCCATTCAAGTTGATAGAAATGTTAACTTTAAAACCTGGTGAGAGCCTGTGTATGGTTGACACAAGAGCTTTTGTCTATTAAAAACATATAAACAAGTTTTTAAAGACAAGATTTACATATAACTTTGTCTGTGGTTGAAGGTTGTAACTAAATTCATTAGATGCATTGCATTTCCTAGACAAGGATATCATTACACTGTGGAATGATTGTTTCTATCATATCTCTGTGAAGTTAAGTTGTATGTGTACATCTGCTCTGTGAAAGATACTTTGTCTTGCTTGAAAGCTGTGTGGATTCACAAGAAAGCTATTGAAAATGCTTCTCACCATTTAACATTCTTGTGGACTATTATAGATGATTTTAAATGGCAATGAAATTTCTCCACAATCCCATTAGCAATTGAATGATATGCTGTAGTGCAAATTTAATTTGTACCTGGTATTTTTATGAACTCACAATATGAAGATGATCACACTTGTGTATAAACCTTGATTGATGGTTATGACAGTTGGGCATCTGAATTAAGATATTCAACTATGAAAGTAGGGAAAATTGCTTGACAAATAGCTTCAGCTTTCTTGTTAGTAGTTTTAGGCTTTCTTGAGAACCTGTCAATGCTTGTTATTAGGTAACTATAAACATTGAATGTGCATGTAATGGACTAATGATGTTGATGTGGATCTCTTGAAATTGACCATCATGTAAACTAAATATTTTTGATGGAGATTTTGTGTAGTGCTGCACTTGAGATTTTTGTCACAGTACCAAATCCATTCCAGCATCTCTTGTTTCATATTTAGCCATGCATATTTTATGGACATTAGTTTTGTCTTTGCTGCTATTTCTTGATGTGAAATGTTATGCAATTGTTTAAAAATCAGTCTTTGAAATTAGTCTAGAACAAATGATCGTGATGGACCTGTTGGAATATCACATTATATCAGAGAGTTATAATTTAAGCAGGGTCATTACTTTGGGAATTTTTTAATGCAAGTTGAAGTGAAAAACTTTTATCTTGTGGTAACCTTTGAGTTTCAGGATAAAATTTATTTAGCTAGCTTATTAATATTCAGAAAAGGATTTCATAATTGAATTCACCTCTATTCATGAAAGTGTTTACTACCATATTGTGTTATCCTTGATTACATCTAAGCCACCATTTATAGAGTTTATATATTACTCCATAAATGATGAATCATTAAAAGAAATATCTTATGCACATAACAGAAAGCTTGAATAATTACTAAACTTAGCTTCTCCATTGTCAAAACAACTCAGAAAAAAGGTCTTTTAACTTAAGCTTTGTCAGATACTACAGTATATTGAAATATAATGCAATAACATCTCCCATATCAGTTCAAATATTATCTCTTTAGTTGTATTATAGTTTTTTTTAGCTTAAATTATGCCAGTTGCAAAAAAAATTTTTAAACTGTAGTTTCCAGTTTTTTTAAATTATGATAAAACCTTTCTATTTTAATTTGTACTATATAGTTATGTAATTATTTCTTTATTTTAATTTTGTATTTAAGTTTTAGAAATTAATTTTTGTTCATTTGCAATAAATTATCTTTCTGATATATATTATGTATCTTGTAATTTGCTTATGCTTTTATCTGGCAGATATCTTTAGGTAAATTTTATGTATCTAAAGTTTTGAATTTTTAGTTATTAACATAGATAGAAATAACATATAAACTTTATTCACGTTTACATGTTAATAATTCTATAAATCTATGTTGTATTTTTTAAATTTATGATATGAATTTTGGTGTGATACATTTGAAACTTAACACAATTTATTACTTGTGGCTTACTTTCTTAAAATTGTGGATTAATTTTCTGTATTGTTTTTAAAGACATTTAATTTTTTATAGAACTGTTTCATTGCTCTGAACTTAAAACAATTTTTTATTTATGTTATGTTGCTTATCATTTTGTTAAGGTTTTTAGTTGTAGAATATATTTTTAATTAAAACAACGTTTCTTATAGCTTACATGAAGAAATTGAAGACTTTTACCATTATATGACTCCAACTCAAGCAGAGCATAACATAAGACTTGAAGTTGTTGAAAGAATAACTAAAATTATTTTATCCATATGGCCTCATGCTCAGGTAAAAGATTAATACATGTTTGTAATTTTTAGATGAAAATCTGTATTTTATGAGGTCAGCTTGTTTTTAATATAAAATTAAAAGATTCCATATTTTAAAGTTTATGTCACATTAATCATTAATTTTAATTATCTCCACTATTTTCTTCAATCTTCCTGCATTTCATTAATTTTTGAGAAAAATATTTGTAGAAATTCTGTTTTAATTCAAAATTATGAAATTTTCTTGGTATGTTTTCTATGTAATTAAGATACTTCATCTTCATATGATGTTGAATAGTTTTGAATGTAAGACCATCAAAAGAAATATTTTTTGATAATTACAAACAGAAAGCTTTGAAGATATTTAAACTAGAAAAATTAATTTTTGCCATGGCATTTGAGCATCATTTTCATTTTTGTTCAGTTTCTTTCTCATCATTGATAGGTTGTCAATGTACCTTTTTTTTTCTTCTTTTTTTCCTTAATTTCTTTAATATATGGTTATTTGCTGTAATGGGCTTATGGTTGTAAAAATAGTGCTACTGTAATTTTTTTCAAATAGTCTTTAATTTATAGTAGCTTTTACATACTCAAGTAAATACAAAATGGTTATTAAAAAATGACTGAAAAATTTAAATATCTTTTATAACAACTAATTCTTTTCAATCAGGAAATTTGAAAAGTTACCTGATTAAACATGTGATAAACTAATTGAAAATTTTTTTAATTTAAATATATCTTGTAGCCTCATTTATTTTAAATTGAGTTATGTTAAAGTTTTCTTAATAATTGCTTTCTCTAATTTCTGTCTATAGTGTCATCTAAATCAAATTTAACTGTAAATTTTTATTAAATGTTTTCATCCTTCAAAAATATTTGGCAATGCTATACTTTTTCATATAAATTCACATTTCAATAAATACATATGTAATGGTGCCACTTTATTTTGTCCTGGTGGTCTTGAAAATTTTTTAAATTGAGATTTTAATCTAGAAGTTATATTCTAAAAGAAATTTTTAATTAGGTCTAAAGTTTCCCCTCAATCAATAATGTAAAGATGATTAAGTTAAAATGCCCATTTGAGAACAGTTTTATTTGAAATTTATATACAGTGTAAACTTTATTATGCTCATCACAAAATCAGAGCATCAACTGTGATTAAATTGGTTGTGATGTCATCCATAGAAATTGAAACCTCATTTTTTTTAGTTAGTAAGGTTTCAAAAGATATCTGCTGATATTTATATAATTTTTTATTATGTTTTATAATTCATATAAAATATTGAAAATTTCATATTTTGTTGCACAATTTTATTGAAAACACTGACATGTTTGTTTTGGAATTCACTGAAACCAATGAATCTGTTTTTAATGTTATTTTTTGAAATAGAATTGGAAATAGATGACTGAAAAAATATATGAATGGCTGTTTTATAATGAGTGGTATAGAAAATTGTAAGAGATTTTGCTTATTGTTCTCCTGAGTGATAAATTATGACTATCATTTTCAAAATACAAGAAATCATTATCAAAACAATGTAAGGATAATTTTGACCGAAAAAATTGAGCTCAAGATACTATACTGCAGATTTTTCTTAGACCAAGCTGATTGTCAGACCATTAGTATAGGACAGCTTCTAATCACCAAGCAGTTATAACTGTATTCTGAAAAGAAAAAAAGACATAGTATTTTTCTCATATGTATCACTGTTAAGTGATACATATGAGAACAATTCAATGCATACTGAAAAAAAGAATCTCTTTAATCAGTCTAGAAAAAATGCTATTTTAATATTACTTGGTCAATGAGAAAAAGAATAACTCTCTTAAATTTCTACATAGGTATTCTACCACACTTTAATAAATTAGTGAAATTGCTTCATAATGAAAATTCCAGTCTTCATATATTTTAAATTATTTAATTTTATTAATTTGTTATTTATTTTCTTGTGTATAAATTGAAGTTTAGCCATCATCATCTGCATAATTTAAAATGTTTTTATCAAGACACTAAAGAAATGTGGAATAAATGTATACATGTTGGTACAATTGCTTGTAAAATGCTGTAGATTTTAGGAAAAAGAACCACTTATGGATGAAATTACACAAATCTCACAACTTATCAAGAAAAAACATCAAACTTGATGAAAAACTTATCTCTGGATAATAATGTTTGATCAACTTTGCATTAGATCCAAAATAAAGAAATAAGTATACAAGCTTATCAACTTTTATGAATTTAGCTTAATTTTTACCTTTTATTAGTCAAATCTTCAGAAATGTCTATTTGAAAATATCAGAAATTATCATAGTATATGAAATAAATTATGTGGGTAGTGTAAATTATGCAATGGGCATAAAATACCTAAAATTAATCCAAGTTGATGATCCGTATCTTCAAAATAACCTAAGATGGCTAAATTCAAAAATATATATTTCTGACTATTTTAGTGAAGCCTGTGCTCTTTCAATGTTCTTTCTGTTTTATAGATGTTATTTTGATGATTGGACAATGTTAAAAAAATTATGAGAGCCTGCATGATCAATTATAATTTGTAAAATCACACCCACAGAACATAAAAAGCTTAAACATAGCTAATTCTGAAATTTCGAAGCTTTTCTAGAAGAGAAAAGTAATCAAAATTTTACTGTACTTAAATAAAGTGCAATCATTTTTTTTTCAATCAAAATTTTTTTAAGATTATATATAATTTCATCATTATCACAAATTATCCATAAACAATAACAGGAAAAATCTTCAAATTTTGATTCTAATATTAAAAGGTGTAGTAGTTGTGCAAAGAAAACTAACACAATGTAAAATTATGTCATATTTTAAAAACATTAATTTTTAGGATACAAATTATATTTATAAAACTGCTTAAAATGATCAATAAATATTTTAATTTGAAATTTTCAGTCTGGCAATTTTCTAAATTTGTACCCCTGCATATTATTTTTTTATGCCAAAGGAAAAAATATTTGATTTTGTAATGAGAAAGTAATATGTGAAATTAGTATATTCAAATACTGTTCTTTTGCATGAAAGAAACTATTGCCTTCAAATAATCTATAAAGATAGTTAAAAAAATTCTTGTTTTTTAAAATCATTTAAAATGTTTTTTCTTAAATTTAAACATGTAACATATGATGTCTGTTTAAAGTACTTAAATTCTGGTTTTAAATTTGTATTAAGAACAAAATTTACATTTAAGGAGTTTTTACAAACTTTTTCCAATATATCTAGAAATTTTAATTTTACTGAATTTTTATAACAATTCTTTGAAATCCAAATTTTATCTCAATCATTTTAATCTAAAATAAGAAAACTTTTAACACACATTTATGAAAAATGTACTTTTTATGTATTAAAATACATGAAAATATTTTTTGGCAGACACAGCTTAGCATTTTAATTTTCAACCTCTTAACAATTTCCTTTAAATATATTATCTATTTCTTGGTGAGTTGACATGTCACTATAAATATAATCAGAAAAGATAATAATTTTTAAATGTTTATATACTTTCATTTTAAGTAATATTTTTTCTGTTTAGAATTTCTTTATTTTCTTGTGTATCATGTACATTATATTTCCAGGTTGAAGTATATGGCAGTTTTCGTACTGGACTCTATCTTCCTACCAGGTATAATATTTTCCACTTTTTCTCTATTTTTATATTGTGTCAGAGCACAGATTCAATTTTAATGTGTGTGTTTCAATGTGAACTTAAAAATTACAATTCTTGCGATTTTCACATGATAGTTTTCCATGTGTTGATTTATTAATAAAATTGAAAAGGAAAATATTTTATTAGATTTTTTGGTAATCATTTAATACATTTTGATATCAAGTGTATATTGCTTAATTTGTTACATTTTTCTTCTAGAAAATTGGAAAACAACAGGTTAAATATGAATTAGATTTCTTTTTTATATCAAATGACCAATTTGAATCCTATGATATTTAGAATTGCTTTATTGTGGTTTTACTGTTTCTGGAAAATTTCTTTGAATATAAAAATTTTAGTTAGACATTAATAGTTTTAGTACCAGAAAATTGTTAGGTGAACCTGTAAACCCTGGAACAAGAAATGCAGATTTAACCAAAATGCTTGTTGGTCTTCGAATATATGTCAACAGTATTAGTTTAAACTTTTTCAAATAGGTTATTTAAGTATAATTTATTTAGAAGATTTGAGTTGAACACAATAAAAATTTTATTTAATGATTAAGTTCTTTGGATTGGGTATGTTTAGAGATAAACACTTCTTAAATTTTCAGCATTATATATGTGAAAGTCTTAAAAATTGTTCAAATTTATTAAGAATTATTAATTTATTAAGAAAATTGAATCAAACTTTATTAAGAAATATTAATAAAGTTTGATTCAATATTCAACCAAGTCCTTTTCCCTTCTTTATTGTGATATAGTAAGTAATTTTATCTGGAAACCAGTTTTATATCGATCTTATTTCCCAAAAATTTTTGAAACCTTGTCTGAATTCATAGATGCATTAAGTTCGCTTGGCAATTTAACCAATGATTAGGCTGCTTAGTGAACAGGAAAATAGAATAGCATGTAATGGTGATATTTTTTAAATTTTAACCAGATTTACTAATAACCAATTGTAGTTAATTTCATATTTTAGAATTAAATATATAAAATAAATATAGCTGTGTATAATTTATTCAACTGCACTTGAGTTCCCAACTCCCCACATCATAATCTATGCTTAAAAACAAATTTTAAATTAAATTTTAATATAAATATAGTGTTTCTGGGCTTAAAAAATACTCATCACAGTTATTCTAGGGACTAAAAATGTTATCTAGTTTCATATCTATTATATAACTAATACACAAAAGTAAACAAATTTCTGTAAGATATTTAATGTGATTTGCTTAACATTCACTGTTTACAAAGCAAAAAAATGCACGAAATCAAAGAATTTCTTTACTAATTTTAATTGTATGTCTGAATAAAGTAGGAGAAATCTCAATATGGCATGCATGATTTTAAAATGTACCGTATTTTCCTGTATGTAATCCGCAGTGGCGTATTATCCGTACCGCCGTTTCCCCCCCCCCCCAAGTAAAAGGAAAAAAAGCGTCGCATAATCTGCAACAATTTTTTTTTCTTGGCTAATAGTCTAAAAAATATGTACTGCTGATAATACAGGTGTCACATAAAATAAAAAATGCACAGTAGGACAACGAAATTCGGAACTTTTTTTAACAAATAATCCGCGGATTATATACAGGAAAATACGGTAAGTATGTGTATTTTGTAATTCATTCTGAAAGATGAACTGTATATTCATTCTCCAAAATAATTTCGACTGTAGGTTCCAATCTAAATAACCCTAGGGCAAAAAATTACTGTTGAGTGACAAACCAAACAAAAATAATTTTGAACTTGTTAATAGCCTGTTATCAGTATGTAATATTTAAAATTATAAAAGCTTTTCTGCCAGGGCTAAATTAGTTTGAAAAAGTCAATGAAACATCTTAATTAAACATATGAATAGAAAAAATAGTTGAAAACAAATTATTTCATATTAAATATCATAATGATAAAATATTAGTTACACCTTTGTTATATTATTGGAATGCATTTTCTTTAAAGAAGGTTATTTTCAATTCTATTATTGTTTTAATTATTAATATAAAGTATAATGTAGAAATAATTTATAAAAGTTTGAAAAATGAGAAAGCATTTTTTTTTTTCACATTTTAAAGTTTTTTGCAAAAATAGCATAAAGATGCTCGAGCTGTTCTTGAGAAATAACCAGTTTTGCAAATAATCTTTCCAATATAAATTGTTTCAACAAATTCTTTTCAATTTTTTTGCTGAATAGATTAAATGATATTTATCACAGGAACACAATATTCTTAAATTATACAGTGGAAAATAGTCACTCTCATTCTTATAGTTTCTGATTTTTATGAAACTTTCTTAGATTTGATTTCTATTAAACTCTTTCATGAATGTATAATTGTTTATGGGTTTGAATCCCACCTCTGGTTTGATTGATTAGAGATTTGGAATCTAATTTGAACTCTAGGTACTAATACTGGTGAAATTAGCTGACGTTTAGCCAAATTAGGAGCCAAAATGTTAGTGCTCTTACCTTCAGCTCAACAGTTTGTGGGTTCGGAATCCACTTAAAACTGTTTATGTCTAGGTCTAATTAGTCATTGTGTGCAACAAATGACCTTGTAGTGACAAATAAATCTCTTTTATGAATTAATTAAGATTGGGTATTCATAATTTTTTTCTCAATTTTTACTTAATCTTTGTTTTCCTTTTGAAAATTGTATTATTGTGGTAAGTATTCTACATTTTGAAATGCACAGTATTATATTAATTAAAAAAAAGGAATTAATCTAGCTAATGTTTCTAGAATTAGATACATTGTTTGTACTTAATGAATTTTTCTTGTTGAGCTTTGTATTCAATGCCTTTCAAACAAAAGGCATTTCTTTAAAAGATTTTTTGTCCTTTTAACTTAAATATTCATCATTTTAAGATATCTTGAAGCACTTTCAAAAGAATCCATCTCATTTTCAAAACAAGTGTGATTAATTATTTTTGTAGAATTGAGATATTCTTATTAGGTATATAAAGATAGTAATGAACTGTAAAAAAAAATTAGTTTGTTGTGAAAAACTCGTTAGTTTGATGTGTGTTCCAACCATTACTCCCTTATTTGGAGTGAATGTTAGATACTGTGTTCAGTTTACCTTCAAAATTCAGAATTAACCTTTTAACTGTCATACCCGAGATTATCTCGGGCACAGCACTGGTGTTCGAAAATGTCATGCCCGAGTATTACTCAGGGTAATTTTTTTGGGTGCATCGTATTTGTTGCACCCGAATATATCTCAGGAAACGTTTATTTTGGCTTCATCTCTTTGTCAAACCAAACTGTACCTCAGGAAAAGTTAATGTGTAAGTTAACTACTAAGTTTGTTTTATGCTTAACATTTGATTTTATACTAAACATTTGATTTTTGCAATAAAAAAAAATTGACAATTTGTGTACCCAAATCATAAAACATAACTAAACAGTTAAAGGGTTAAAGCTATATTTACAGAATAAGAATTTTACTCATAAGTTTTTTTCTTGAGAGCAAATTAAAGAATGAACTGGAGAGAAAATGTTATAAAAGTATACAAATAAAAATTTAATTTTAAAAAATAATTCTTTTTTAAGCTGGTTTGTTATTATAGAAAAAATTTCTATCGAATTTATTATGTAATAGTTTGTGCAGATGTCATTTAATTATCATGAACTCATTATAAGGAGTTTCTTAAAAAACATAATGAATTTTTTTTTTTCCTTTAGTGATATAGATTTAGTTGTGATTGAAAAGAAGGATATATCATTTCGAACCCTGGAAAAAGCACTTTTAGATAATAATATAGCAAAGGCAAGCTCTATTAAAGTTCTTGACAAAGCTTCCGTAAGTTGCTTTTTTATTTTGCCTTTTATCTGGTTGCAAAATGCTTTTTATTTCAGGATTAAAAGTCTTGATTAATTTTTGTATAAACACTAAAGTATGAAATTGTTTCTTAAATTGTTTTTATGTCTACATGTATGCAAACTATATACTTGCAGAAAACTGTTATGTGCATATTAAAAATGAATAATCTTTTCAGAGTAAACAACATTCTTGAAATCACTTAAGCAGAAGGCTTGGAATAATTTGCTTATTTTTTCATTAATAGAATATAGCATTCTATTTTAAAACTTCTCAAAAATAGAAAATTATTTCCTCTTGAAAGTATTTGCATTTATCTGAAGAATATTGAAGTGAATTCTAGGTTAATCTGCCATTTTGTTTGAATACATAAAGGAAAAATAAATCATTAAAAATAAGAATAAACATATATATTTCTTAATATCATGAATTTGACTTTAAAATTTAAATCATGTAGCCTTTTAAATTCTTCATAATTGTAATGGATCATAATCTATGATATTCAACATTTCCAAAAAGAGTATGAGAACATAAACTTAATTTTTACTTTAAATACACAGAACCACATTACTTCCCTCTTTTATTCCTTGTTTGCAATAAACAAATTTAGCTTAAAATTTAAAAAAATAAATGCAAACATGATGCCTAAATTTCCATATTCAGCATCAAGACCTCATAAGCTTCTTATGTCATAGTTTTTATTAACATGCTCTTGTACATTTATTATTGTTTATTATAAAATTTTATGTATTTGTAACTGGGCTCACCCAAGTCAGAAATTTAGCTCATTTTCATAAATCAAAATTCTTGAGTTCATTACACGTAACTAATTTAAGAATGATCTAAGTTTACATGGACAGCTCTGGTATTTGGCAAAAAATTCAGTTTGTTTTGATGATATTTATACAATATCTGAGTAAAAAAGGAAGATTCACTTTCCTAAAATTACATTATTAAATGTGAGCATAGAAAAGTTATGAAAATTTTTATAAAGTTATATGTAATAATTAATATAAAAGTTATACATAATAATTTTTTTAGATACATAAATTTTGTCCTAGAAAAAGTCTTAAAATTGTTAGTCTTGCCAATATCGCTAAACAAAGTGTTATGCATCTTCAGTTCTCAATATAGCCTGACAATTATTTTTATTGTATTTTAACAATTATGTTATAATATATTTATTTAAAATAGATTATGTGTTATTTTATTTTTAATATTACTGTTATATATGCATTTAATTTTATGAAATTTATTTTATTGTGAGAAAAATTAAAAAAGCCTGATAGAAAGTATGTAATTTATGTAAATGTACTATTTTGTATATATATATATCATATTTGTATGAATGTAATATAAAATATTTTCTTAAATAATATCAGGTATATAAATAATTAGTAGGAAAATGTTTAAACATGAAGGAATACACACCTGGTTTATATTCCTAATTTATGCAGTTTATAACTCACACACATAACTTGCTGATGTTATGTCATATTTCTGTTACAAATGGAAAATTTACTTTAAGGTATTACTTTTTAAAATAAACATGTTGAATTTTAGTTTTGAATACTTTGCAATGTAATGAAATTATATGTAGCATATTCTTAAGTTGAGTCATTATTTAATTTCCTCCAAAATTATTTCTCAATCTCCTTTTATATTTGGTGAAAAGATGTTAATGTGTGCTACCTTTCACATTGACATGTGTTATCCTTTTAGTACTGTATCCATTTTTCTTGTTTTTTACTGCAGTTTCTTTGGTAAAATCGTATGAGTTGAAAGAGGTATGTCATAATTTTGAATTTTCACATCAAGCACTGCATTTGTCTTGCAGGTTTAAATTACAGCACTGCTCATTGTCCATATCCCAAAATCCCAATCATTCTCAAATTCAAACTTCAAATATTGCAATCTTACTGTGTTCTTCTTTCAAATATCAAATTATTTTATATTCCACAAGGGTAACATACTAGAGAAATATTATGAAACTAATGACTAAAAATTTCACAAAAATTATCTATTACAAAACAAGTATAAAATTCCTACTTCCCTCTATCTATTAATACTTGTTCAATAAAACAAAAACTTTTATAATTGTTTTCTTTCAGTTAATCACAAGAATACAAATATACCATATATAACAATATCAAGCAGGTATTGACAACTGTTATAAATCTTAATCAATAAATATCATACATTTTTAGGAAAAATAAATTTTATTTAACTGGGCAGTTGCCGTCTACTTTAGGAAAATCTCAGTATAGAGGAAATCTAGCATGATAGGCAACAAGGAGTAAAGCTAAATCAATATTGTAAGTAACATACATTTTCTCAAAAACTCTGGTTTTAATTAACCAGATAGTGTAGCCCACTTTAAATATTAGTATACATGCTATTTATCATGGGAGACAATTAGACAATAAAGCTACAATTGAGCAATAACATTAATAAAATATTTTTTATGAACTTGAGTTTCTGATTAACAAGCATTACAATTCATAGTAAACCTAATAACATATGTGTCAAATATTTCTACATACTTGAAAAAATTAAATTTGTTGTTGTATATAAGAATTTATGTTATAGAATAATACATAAAATAAAAGTACTCACCTAATAGTCACTTGTGGAAGAATCATTGGCACCTGTTGGACAATTCTCCACACTCCATATTTCAAAGAAACACAAATTCAGTTTTTCATCATTTATTTCTTACCCTAGCTTCACACTAATATGAAAATTCCAATGCTTGAACTTTATTCATTTTGAAAATAAAACTTAATTTTTGTGTATCCAAACTTCAAACACTGTTAAACATAAAAATTTTGTATTGTGTTACTGTTTATTTCAAAATGTGATATTTCTTATTTTTAGGTCCCCATTGTAAAGCTTACTGATGCCAAAACTGATACAAAAATTGATATTAGTTTCAATATGAACAATGGAGTAAAGAGTGCAAATTTGATTAAAGTAATATTTCATTTTATCCTATCTCTTTATTTTAATGTCAGTTGTATATCTATTTTAACTTCATTTTAAAGATTACATATGAATCTCTTGTATATTAATGAAATTTTGGAAATAGTATTTCTAGATTTGAAAAACTTCTTTTATGAAGATATCTGATGAATGATTAATTTTTGTGGCTTCAATTCCTGTCTTGATATTAATATTTAGAGTTGTTCTGAATCCGTTTTTAAACTGTGAATCTGGTCATATCCTTCATATGCTAAAAGTGGAGAGAAAAATAAAGAAAAAATTATACCAAGTCCAGAAACCTAAAAGAATAGTTAGCTTCTTAACGTTTTATGTTGCTCTGTTGTAGTGTTAAAGTTTTATTAAAATATTCTTTATTCAGTTAGGTATTAAGGGAAGTCTTGTCTTTTTGCATTTCATAAAAAGTGCTTGAACATACATAATTTAATTCATTTTATGCCCTATAGTTCATTTCTGTATGCATCTCTTCCTTTTAAATGTTGGCTAAATTGCCAGCTGTATAACTAGTTCAAATTAGTGGGTTTGATTCCCATATTAGGCATTAACATTTGCAATGATTTGGAATCTATTTAAAATGTCCTTGTGTAGTTAGCCATCATATGCAAAAAGACCATAAAACAAAAACAATTTAAGTAAAAAAAAAAAAAAAAAAAATACAAAATTTGAAACTTTAACTTGTGTCTATTACTAAATTTGTGATTTTCTGAGATCAAATTTAAACCACATCAGAGGTTATTAGTATTTTCTTTTACTATTCTATTACAAAGAGAGATTACTGTTATATTATAACAGTTTTTATGAATAAAAATAATTTTAAAAAAAGAAAGTCTTATATTGTCTTTTGAAAGGTCAAAATACTTTTTATAGTGAAAGCCAAACAACATTTTTTGACACTTTAGCAACTGATTTGTGAAGCTCTGATATAGAGGTGCAAGAATATTTTTATAAATTTGTTATACATTCACTACATTAGATAATTATTATATTTTCATGCTGTTTTATTTTCTATATTGTTAACTTTTGCTTTTCTGATTAATAACTAAACAAAAATTAATTCTTAATACGACTTTAAAATTAAAATTTTTATTCAAACAAAACTTAAAATTTATTTAATACATTATTTTATTTCTATGTAACCAAATGCTTTTTATTTTATATATTGTGATAAAATTTATTCTAAAAAATATATATTTTGTACTCAAAGTGATATGTTTATGGTATTTAGTATGTTATTTTATTTATATCAATATAAATTTTTTTTCTATTTACAGGACTTCATGAAAGAGTTTCCTGCATTACCAAAACTTGTTTTAGTATTAAAACAATTTCTTTTACAAAGAGATTTAAATGAAGTGTTTCTTGGTGGAATAAGTTCTTACAGTCTTATTCTTCTCACAATAAGTTTTTTACAGGTATCTTCCACTTTGCTGTACTGTCTTTATATTTACTTCTGTTTAATTCTAATGTATTTACTTTTTCTTTTCAATTGGAATTTTGTTAGTCTATTCAGTTTGTTTAAATAAGTATGAATTTCCAATTTTGTTTCTGTGCATGTAACTTTTAACCGTTAAGTTCCCTTGTTTTAGTAAATTTTTTCAATAAAATCATATGTTTTCTGAAGACATTAAAGAAAATGTCATTTACACTGGTGATCAAAATTAAGAGAATATTTGTAATTTTAAATATTACTTAATTGTGGATAAAGTCTGAATCATATTTAGAATTCCATGGATGGATATTAGATAATTATTGATCAAGATTAAATTACATTTTGCAGAGTTGGTATAACTCCTAGAATTTTTTGTTTATTTTTTTTGTTATAAAATATTATAATTTTTTTAGTTTTTTTGTTTTAAAATTTTCAATGAAATTGTCTGAAAACCTAATTGTGAGTATTAGCTTTTAATATTACCACTAGATGGTGGCAGAATCGGTATTAAATTGTTGTATTCATAACTGTGTTGACTGAAGTAAGGATCCAGTTCAGCTACTATAACTTCATGGTTATCCAGTTCAGTTAGAAATAAATTTAGATTTATGTGTGTGAAGTAAAGAGTGTATAACCGATAAGATCATCCAATCAGTGAAATCATATAGGGGATTTTAATTGATTTTTTTCTTTTTATTATATTGTATAAAATTCACTGAATATTAATATTTAAATATAAAATTTTTGAGTTAAATTATATTTTCCCCATTTTCCTTGTGAAAAATTTCAGTGAATCAGGTTGAATTTGTTTGCTTATCAATGAAATAAAGGCTGAAATAAATTATTTAATATGTTGATGGAAAGTGTCTCTTCAATGACTAATGGATTCTGGAAAAGCCAAACAACGATAAGCTTTTGCATGGTTCAGAAAAAAAAAGAAAAAACTTTGTAATTTTGTGGAAGAGTTTAAATTATTACAATCGACTGCAAAATTTAATTGATGAAAAATTTGATCCTATTAAAGATGAAATACTCTTTATTTTAACTTACTATCAAACAAAATAATAATCACTTTTGGATAGTAGGTAGTTTGCTTGTACTACTCTTACTTACAACTTATGCCAAACATCTGTTGAATGTGAGTTTCCTGTGAACCAAAATTTGATGGTAGAAAATTTATGTAATCAATCAACTGTGGCTACATTGGTAATTACATCTGAAACATAGGAAATGCAAACAATATAATTAGCAAAGACCTGCTTAGTTTTGCTGCTTGTGCCAGGCAAAAGTATAAATATTTCAAGGAATTAAATGGGGGGAGGACTGATAACAGAAGGAAAGTGGAAAGCAATTCTTGAAGAGATTGTTGAATGTATCAAAATAAGCTTTTGAAAGCTGACATAAATGAAAAATCTACAATAGATTTTGCTAAGGAAGTTAAAAGAACGGGTAAATATTAACATTAATTGCAAAGTGACACATGTTGCCACTTCTTCAGAGAAGCAACAATTATTATTCAGTATTAATTATGAATTGAAAGCAAAAACTTAAGAGGGGAAAGTTAGCATTTTTTAATATAAATAACAAAGAGATGAGAAAATTTATTAAATTAATAAAGAAATAGAAAAATCTAAAATATGGATGTGCAATTGTATAATTTTAATAGTTTGAAAGTAAATAGGAGAAAATTTTAAAATTGCTTAATAATTAATAATAATAGGGAGGGGGAAGAATCATCCTGGAAACTTTTTGTAATGGTTGTATTTATTTATTTTGTTTTGAATAAGTATATTTATTTGAAGAGAGGTTGTTATATACATCTTGAAATACTCAATAAACTAATATATAAGAATCTAACTTATGAAGTTGTTTAAAAATTTTAAAATTACATATTTATATAATGCTTAGTAGTTAATGTAAAGAGTATTGATTATTTCAATAAAATTTTTCTATTATGGCTATGACTTCATTGAAAGCTTTTGAAGTAATCATTAAACATTTCTAACTTAAATAAAAATATTATATTTTATTTTCAATAATTATTTTTTGTTTACAAATATAGTTGAAAAATGTTGAATATATATAATTCTATCCATATTCGGTTGTGAATAATTTTTAAAATAAAATAAATGATTTAACATGAATGTTGATATCTCTTGGAATTTGAATCTTAGAAATCTGTGCAAACCTTGATATTGGTACACTAAAAATCAGATGATTATTGTTCAATTCTGTATTACAGTTAGGTATTTTAAATAATTGATTCAAGATTTTGTTATTCACTAGTGTTCAAAATTTAAAAAATTTGTATTTTTTGTCAAATTTCTTCTTTTTTAAAATCGAACTAAATCTAGAACCACAATAATAATCAAACAACACAAAGAGGCAAATCTTATATTTCAAATTCATAAACATACGTATGTGTGGGCGGAGCCATTAGATAGCAGGCTTTATACAAGCTCATTATAGAACACACTTTATTGGCTAGCACGCCTTGCCAAATTTCTTGATGTTTTGTGCAGCAATCAATTGAATTCAAATTGTAGCAGTAAACATGAATCATCACCAGTGCTTAGCTGGAATGAGGCAACAAATTGTGGGGAGTCAAAGCAAGCCAATTTCAAATCCATGTTTGCTGAAAATAAAAGTTTATGTCCATTGTCATGTGCAACTTATGGGAAACAGCTCTAAGAGACAACCTATTGAAAGAAAGCCTGTGCAAGGTCGTCCAAGAGCCAGATGTCCATGAATGATCACCATTGGTCTTTTTTAGCTAGGCGTAACAGGGCACCTATTGCTTCTCAGCTCTCATATTACTTGTATTCAACTACAGGTACTAGGGTTTCAAGATTTCATTAGAGGGTTGTATGCATGAAGACTTGAGATTTGCATCTAGCTCATTCCTAAACAAAGGAGAATCCCTTCAGAGAGCATAGATATTAGAGTATGGAACAATGAGCAACCATTCTCTTCATTTATTATTCCAGGCTCAGCCTAACTACAGATTCCCACTGTATGTTCATGCTGAGAGAACCAGGGACCTGCTACCTGCCCTTCAATGTCTACGAAATCAACCATTATGGCGGAGGTTTAATGTTATGGTCAGGCATCACATTAAATGACTGCACATCCCTCCATGTCTTTGACAGAAATAGTGTGACTTATGTCAAGTATATAGATGTCTTGGAGTGCTAATTCACTTCTTTACAGGCACTGATGGGGCTGAGTTCATTTTCATGGACAATAATGAGAAGCCACCTAAAAGTCTTTTGCTTAACAAATATCTAGAAAATTTGGATATTTTCCTGCTGGATTGGCCAACCAGATCTCTAACCTATTGAGCATGTCTGTGTCTCTCTGTGTAGAACAACTGCAGCTCGTAACCCCCCCCCCTTTCCAAAACTATCCAGGGCCTGAAAACAGTTTTGCTGAACAAGTGGGACCAATTGCTACAGGAAATAATAAACTGTCTTACATTATAAACTGAAATAATGCTGCAAGGCCTTGTAAGAAAAGCTCGTAACCCCTATTAACCCATTTTCTTGTTCTATTCTGCAACTGCTGTTGCATGCCTTCCGACTCTGATGAGTATAATGTACGATTATGCATGTGTTTCATGCTTGCGGTTATTTGTATTGTAATGTGTATATATATGTACATATTAAATTTCATTAAAATCGATCTAGTATCTCTGGGCATAATAATCTAAAAGATCTCTTAATTTTGAACACCAGTATAGTTAGCCATGGAGAATAAGTCATTTAAATTTATAACTAAATGTAATTGCTTTGAAAAAGATGAAAATAACTAAGTTTTTAAGAATTTGTAAAATCAATTTTTAGATAAATGTAAATACTATCTGCAACAAGAATTTTGTGATTTTATAAAATGTGTATACATTATAGTTGTAAAATTTTTAAGATTTAATCATTTCTATGGTTTTTAGCTTTTAAAAATGATAATTTTATTATTGTTTTTTTTTTCTAAAAAATGTTTTTAAGCTGTCTTAATTTTTATAAATATCTTGATAATGTATGCAAAAAAATATTGCTTTATCAATAAATGCTTGCCTTCCTGCAGTTGTTTTCATATTAGTTCAAAATTATACATTTCTTTTAAATTTTATCATCTTGCGCCCTTATTCTTTGAGTTTTCTGGAAAAATATTAAAAATTATGTCCTTACAAATATTTTATGAAAATGCCACTGCCATTGTTTCCTCCCCCATTTGAAGGCAAACTGTCTCTGGTTCTCAGTATCTGAAAATTTATCTAAAATCATTGTTTTGACTAAACCAAAACTCTTCAATGGAAAGTGTGGTTCCAACTGAGGGAGTGTTTTTATACCATTTGCCTATTAAATAGCTTTAAAGATTAAAATATTTTCAGGTAGGTTAAGCTAAGGTCTAAATATTGAGCTTTGCCTTCTAAAACTTTTGCTTATGAAATATGTGCTCAGTTAAATGATAAGCTTTTGAATTATAAAAATTCTAATGTTTAATATTTATGTCAAATAGAATATAATTTTCTGATAAATTTTAAGTACTAATATGACACAAAATTTTAAAATGTAAAATAAGCACCAACATTGTATGATTTCCTGCCAATATTTGTCTTTTCTGGAAAAATTTAATTCTATGAGTAATAGTTAAATAAAATCATCTTGAAAATTTTATATGTAGTTTCTTTCCAGTCTTAAACAATCATATTTTCTGCTGCCATATTTGGTCTTTTACGGCAATATGTATTCTTTCCTTAAAAGTCTTATGGATTTTTTAAAGGTTGAGGCAGTGTGTTGTTTTAATTTTCAAGCATTGTTTGGATAATTAATGATTCTGCATTTTTCGCATTTCAAGTTAGAATTTAGTGACGATTTTTCTTGATTATTTTTGTGTATGACATTTTGTTTCTTGAGTTACAAATGCAATCTTTTTTTCTCACTTTAATGTAAAATTATTTTAGATCCATTTTTTGTTTGAAACTTTAGTTTTATAATGAAATTGAGACAAATGTACTATATTTTGCACAGGTTGTATTTTTGAAATTGAAACCTTTTTACAACCCTATTGCAAACAAAAAACCTTTTGTAAGCAAAATAATTTGCTTTTCTCTTGCAATTTTTGACAACTTCATAAAATAAATTACTGATTTAATGCTTGTGTGTCAAATAATAAATTCCTCAAACTTGCTCTTAATAATAATTTTCAGCATATCCAGGTAAATCCTCCAAATCTTGGAAAGATGTTAATCATGTTTTTCGAACTCTATGGACGACGTTTTAACTATCGCAGCACTGGAATAAGTGTTAAGAATGGTGGAGCTTATTTTACTAAAGATGATTTTAATTCTATGACAGATGGAAACAGGCCATCTATACTTTGTATTGAAGATCCTTTATTGCCAGGTAATTAACTTTTTTTTATGTTTTATTATCTTTTATTTGATATAGTTCACTACTAAGTGTAGATTTCTCTTGCTCTCTATTTTTATACAAAGTTGTAAAATAGACTTAACATGGGTTCCTCTTATTTTAAGTTGTATTACAGACTTTAACACAAATCTTCAAAAAATCATAATAAAATTCATCTATTATTTCAGTAATTAAAGTCATTTTTATTATACTGAGAATTGAAATGTTGCATTTGTTCTGTTATTACCTAAGGTTTATTAAATAAGTATGGACTAGTTTTTAAGGAAATCATAAGCATAATCAGAAACATTTTATTTACGAACAGGGCTGTCAAAATTATTTATTTTCAAGAAACTTTCATTAATTTTATTATTGACAAGTAAGCTTTAGAAAGCTTTAGCATATAAGTAAGCTTTAGCATGTGCATTATATAATCATACATTTTTGTGTTTTCGCTTACCCACAAAGTTGAATGCAGAAAGTTGTTCGTCCCTTAGCCCTAATACCTGCATTCTAATTATTTTATCCCATGATGATATCTCTTTCTTTCCTTCTACAGGGTGGCGCAGAGAAACGGGAAATTTTGAAATAACCATAATAAACCAACGAATATTCTACAAAATATTTTAATGTTGAAAATGTGTTAGTCAAGAGTGGAAAAATACATTTTAAAAATCACATCTGTTAAGTGTTGTTCATTGCGCCTAACACATTCGTTCAATCGATTTTGAAGACTAAGCATTGTGCGACGCAATGTGTACTCCGGGATGTTGGCGATGTGTTCTTCGATCTGAGTCTTTAGGTCAATAAGATTTCTTGGCCTAGTCTGGTACACAACAATCTTTAGATGTCCCCATAGAAAGAAGTCGCATACTGAGAGGTCTGGAGACCGAGGAGGCCAAGTGACGTTAGCGTTCCTTGAAATTATGCGCTCCCCAAACAAACGTCTCAATGCAGCCATTGACAGTGTGTGAGGTGGCTCCATCCTGTTGAAACCAGGTTTGCTGAATTTCAATATCTGGAAAAGCATGAAGCCGTGGAGCAAAAAATGTCTTCAGCATATGAACGTAACGTTGAGATGTGACCGTTACAGTGGAACCATTTTCATCCTCAAAAAAGTACGGTCCAATCACCCCACGACCAGACACTGCACACCATACAGTAACTTTGGGGCTGTGTAACGGACGTTGGTGAAGTTCCGCGGGATTTTGTTGAGCTCAGTAACGCAGGTTCTGCTTATTGACATGTCCATTTAAATGAAAGTGGGCCTCATCAGACATCCAAAGATTTTCAAGGAAGTTTGCGTCGTCATTGATTTTAGTCAGTAGCTGTTCACAAAAAGCTAAGCGTAACTCACCGTCATTCGGTTTTAGAGCTTGAACAATCTGAAGCTTGTAAGGATGAAAGTGCAGGCTGTGCAATATTCTTTGCACGCTCCGACGATTAATTTGTATTGATGAGGCAATTTTTCGTACAGAACGACTCGGACTCCTTTCCACAGCGACTCGCACTGCATCAACGTTTTCTGGGGTTCGAACACTCACTACATGCCCAGGAGGTTTCTTCTTTAAGGCCGAACCAGTCTCTTCAAAATTCCGAACCCATGTTAATATTGCATGTGAAGAAGGAACTCGGCCGCGGGGAGGAATATCATAATGGCGCCGTTGTGTGCTGTTGCACTGTCGCCATTTTTGTAGTACGCTTTCACGGCGACTGCACGCTCCGCTCAGCTCCACTGATCCATCTCAACTAAATGTCCGTCACTACTTGACGTCATGACACCTGCCTCCCACTCCTACGAGACTTACAGGTGTACCAACGGCAACTTCAAAATTTCCCGTTTCTCTGCGCCACCCTGTATTTCTATTGATCAAGATTGTCAGAAATAGTAAAAATATGAATACAGTTCATTTTGCTCTCCAAAACTTTTAGGTTAGTTCATAATAAAATTATCATAGCCTTTTTTCTCAAATTGCTTCATAATGTCAATTTGACAAAAAATATTTTGTGTGCCATATATATTAGTTTGGGGAAAAAGTAATCCATTATTTTTTCGGTAGACGTCTGTAGTGATCGATATCTCGTCAGGTATCTATCAAACAATTTCAGATTTATGCTCATTGGAAAGGTGACATTTGACACTAAAATATCCTCTTGCGGTTTTTTGTTTGATTAATTCAGTTACAAGTACAAGGTTTTAAAAATGGAAGACAACAAACAGAAAATTCGATACATTTTCGTTTTTCTCTTGTAACGGCGAAAAAGATTGCCGGGTGGCTAAAATTGTGAAAGGTGTTTATCGTCCAATATAAGACTGTAACAACCAGTTACGTACAATTTTTGTTTCGTCGATTCCGTTCGGGTATTTTTGATGTTAGATATGCATCTCGCATGTAGATACAGCATCGTCAAAAATGTCTAAAGTATCAAAAATGATCGAAGTTAACCGTATGTCACCAGTCGTAATGCGCAATACCTAAAAATCTACATGAAAGGTGTTTTAAACCTTTTTACAAAGTGAATCCAAAAGAAGTTACTTATAGTTCACGTAAAAATAATTGATTTCTTTTTCCCCTACCTAATATATACAAATACTTCAATTACATTAATGCTAAAATCTTGTATAACTTTTCTAGGTCTTCAAATTTTAAAGCTTTTCTTCCACTGAGAATCTACCTCTTTGTAACAAATTTATGTATTCTAAAATCACATTATCTGAATTTATGATATTTTTGCATCTTTCATGTAATTTTGGTTTAAAAAAGGTGTTCAACATGATTCTTTAAATATATGACAAAATTATTCTGAAATGATGAGTTAAATAGAATAAAACATTTACTCCTAAATAAGAGACAGGAGTGTTCAAAATAAAAATGCTTTATGTTCAGGACACATTTTATTCATTGCTATTTTGAGAAATTGTGATTTCTTAAAACAGATATAATGAAAACATTCAAGAAAATCTTAGGTAAGGATAACTAAGATCAATGTTTCCAAATTCTAGCTATAAAAGTATGAGAAAGTAGTACTTTCTGTGTGTTCTCTTATGGTATCTTATAAAGCAGGGTTTCACAACCTTTTTTTTTTTTTTGTTGACCCTTCCCAAACTATTACTAATGTTATGTTCCCCGCTGTTACTTTTTCAATACATAAAAAAAACTAACATTATATACTTAAGAGCATTTAATTTAAATTCTAATAAGCAACCTAAAAAGTTTAAATTAAAATAATAAATGCTTTTTAATCTAAAAAAATTAATAAATTAAGAGTAGGTACTAATGAGACATTTGAGATTGCATGTTCTGTACCAGTTGGTTGATTCTAGGTTCTGTTTTTGCCAGAGCTATCATCAGGTTGCTATCGACATCAAGATGATTCTTTTGTTTAGTTTTAATTAAACTAGAACAAAAAAGGCTGTCTCACACAAGTAAGTTGAAGAAAAAGGAACTCATTTTCTTGTCTTGTGCCATATTGGTGACTCTGAATTGATGTCTCGATGGTATCGGCGAAATTTGCCTTCTAATGCTTGCAAATGAGTTTTTATATCAGCTTTCAAATTGTCCAGTTTGTTATTGTTAATTGCTTCCAACAGCCAAGGAAAAGATATAACATTTTCAAAAGACAATTTTTTATTCCGATGTTGAAGCTTTGCTATGAACCCTTGAATGTAATCATAATTGCTTATTATAGTGCAGTTTCAAGTTTAGTTCATTCAAGGCACCAAATAAGTCCCTTTTAATAAGCCAACCTCCATTGAAATGTGTCATATTTGAACATTATGAGTAAATCTTATTTACTTTGAACTCAATAAAATATATATATATATATCCCTCTTCTTTCAATTCATAAAGGTGAGTCAGTGTAGTTCTGTATGGAACACTCACATAAAAGAACTTTGTGATCAGAATCGAGATCCTTACAAAGTAATGTAAATAACCGACTATTCAAAGTGCTGCTTTCAATGTAGTTTACAATCCTAATAGCAGAGTCCAAAGTCTGGGGCAATTTCTGTGGCAATGTTTTAGAAACCAAAGCTTACCTATGAATAACTCAATGTGTACTAACCATTGCGATTTTTTTTTTTTTTTTTTTTTTAACTTTGGGCTTAGCTAAAATCAAACACTTATCATTGCAGGTGTGCTATCTATGCAGAATCCAATGAGTTTATTCCAATCCAAATAATTTTTTCAACAAAATTTGATATTGGATTAAATATATCTTCAGATGTAGTGCCTGCTGTCAATGATTGGAAGTATAAAATCTCTTCTTCAATGATATTTCCACGGATGTAATGAACATAAACTATTACCTGTGTACAATTAATGATGTCAGTGGATTCATCGCAACTAATGCCAATAATTTTAATTATTTGGGATCTAATGTCTGCTGCAGTGTTATCAATTCTATGCTTGACTGTGTTATTCGAAAGAGAAATAGACTGCATTTTTTGCTCCTATTCTCCTAAAATTATTTGCATGGCTTTTAGGACACAGGTTTTATTAATTCTTCACTGATAGTATGAGGTTTCTTTTTCTTTGCTATCATGAAAGCTATTTCAAATGAAGTTTCGAGATGCAATTATACACCTGCGTGATAATTTCCAATCTCATCCGCTTGAGTAGTTCTGCTTTAGGAGAAAAAAACTCTTTCATCTTCAAAACTAGAGTAGGATGTTGTTGCTTCAAATGTTTTTCAAGGCGATTGGCCTCATGCTAACATTACTTAAAAATTTCATGCTTATTACACACTGAGACAATTGTAACTCATCTTTTTTTATGATAGTAAATCCAAACTTAATGTAATCTTTAGAAAACTTTCTTTTTTTCACTGCCATTTTGCACCTAAAACAAAATAACAAATAATCAATCCAAATGGCTGAATTATGAACACATCTCCGTTCTATCACCAATTTAATTAATTTAATAAAAATGGTGTCGGAAATTTGTAAACACTAACTTACTTTTTAACCATTAAACACAATAATTTTGTACACTCAAACTGATTTTTCAACAAAAAAAGTATACCAAAACGTCAAATTTGTGGCAAGTTTGCAGGGATGAATTTCACAGATACTCATGCACGTCCAATTGGTGCACAATTGTTTTCAGTGATGAATGTTAAGCAGAGCGAGTGCATGCGAGTTTCATGTTGTGACTTGTCAAAACTTGTGTAAGCTGTGATTGATGAGGTCGAGTTTTGAGACAGTGGTTGACAGAATAAGTAAATAGTTATGATGCTTAATTTCATTAAATTTATGTGTGTAAATTGAACATAGAAATGTTATTTATTAATGTTTGTTTATTTTTTGTTTTTTCTTGCCTGTTTGCCACCTTAGTGGTATAAAAAATAAAAATACACTTTCCACTCTCTTGACCTCTCTGCCCTCTTGGTTGGGAACTCCTGTTATAGAGCAATGCATAGTAGGAATTAATATATACTTATGATTGCAGGCTTGTCATTTGTTTGAGTGCCCTTTTGTGATAGTTGGCTGCTTAGTTTCAGTTCATTAGTTCCAGTTCATAGAAACCATTTGTCTGGTAATCTTATTAATGTTCAAGAAGACAGCTTTCAAAAAAGTTGTTATTTAATCAGATAGAATGCAATATTCACCTTTTCTGGTGAACAATTCATAAAACTTTACAAATTGCATTTTTTTTTTTTTTTTTT
>JAPDSC010004522.1:1317-11320 GCA_026290005.1 Latrodectus geometricus | reverse complement strand
GAGAGATATTTTAGAATATCAACGGTTACAGTTTATATCATTTTTTTAAAATCAGAATACCTAAACAGTCGGTTTAAATTTTCAAATACGCTCACTTAAAAGATAAAAAAATAAATAAATATTCCAATGTTGCGCAATAGTGGAAATTTTGTTTTTAAAGCAGATCTTAAAACATAAACAGATTCTCCATGTTTTGTCGACCGAGGTATTAATGTAATGCTCGTTGCTGTGCAGCTTTTTCTAGAAATAAAGAATTCAAATGGAAAAAGTGGCAATTGTACGTTTAAAATCTGGTATATTTATAAATAAATTTACTTCAAATACCAGCATGGCACATTTTTTTCGCAGTAATAAAAGTGTTAAACTCATTTGGAATTAAAATTGTTTTATTTTATAAATAAAGATTCGCGAAGTATTCGAATTAAGAGAGAAAAACTATTTTCAAATCTCAAATCTCTTTTATTTCATAGAAATTTTTTTTTCAACTTAAAAAAATATAAATAAAATGGTTGCATACATACTCTGACAGATAAATTTTATCACTGATTACTAGTTTTGAAATGAGGTTTATGGTGTAGATTTTTATGCATTTTCAATTTATTAAAGATGTCAGAAACTGAAGTTTTGCAATAAGTAATTTTACTGTTTTTTATGTTCACACAAATAAAAATATGGCATTAAGGATATTTATTGTTTCTTTCATTACGATCGATAACTTTCGCAGTAAGTCTTACAGATATACTCTCTTTGGAGACTTACTGTTGAACTTGTGTTCCAGAGCACTAAGCGTGATTGATTGATTGATTGATCTTCAAACATAAATCAGATTTTCAGCATACACAGATTTATGACTTCGCAGTTTTTGGTTATAAAACTATTTGGGCGTACATTTTACCGTGAGAAAACATTTATTTAACCACAGTTACGAAATGGTGAAACAATTGCTGGTGAGTTTGTTGTCTTCAGTAAGTGAAAGTAATAAAACTTAAAATTGCGAAAAAAGTTTTTGCTTTTGATATTTTGGTAAATGATGGTAGTGATGCCTACTTTTCCGGAAGAAATTTGTGTGCTTTAAATTTATAATTCATTTTAAAACTATTTTTTTTTTCATTTATAGTCTATAATAAGTCATGCTATTTTTCCTAATTTTATTGCTTGGAATTTATATATATGTAAAGAAAAAATATCATCAACAAAAATTTGACCTAATATGGGTCACCTTTTTGCTTATTACTTTAAGTATATCGTGTTTAAAACATTTTTGTAGGAATGATCATAAATTAGGAATCAACCTCGTCATTTGATCGTGATAAAAAAAATAGACCATTAAAAGGATTAGGCCACAGATGCCGTATAATCCATCATGCTAAATTTTGATTTTTTTGGCGACGAAAAAAATGTTTCCAAGATGACGCAATTGAGACGTAATAAATTCCTGAAAAAAGCTTATACATCTAAATAATAAATAAAAAGCGCGAATTTATATTTTATATTTTTGTGTGTGAAATACTAACATTTTAAAAAAAGAAAGTATAAGAGAAAATTAACTAAAATACGAAAATGGAACAAAATAGTCTAAATTTCTTCACGATGATGTAAGCACTAGGGTTGCCAAAATAGAAATTTGTACATAATTTTTATTATTTTCCATGTTAATAACGTCATAAGAACTAAACTGCCAGATAAACAAGAAAATCCGCCAAAAATATCACCAAACTCAAAAATTGGCATGATGGATTATACGACATCTGTGCCCGGATTATGGGTCTGGAGAAATAAAGCAACTAGAAATAAAAACAAATATTTATTTATCATTTCATCTTCAGTTATATGTTATATTTATTATCTGAACTGCTTACGTAAAACTAATAAAATATTTTATTAATTTGCTGATTTAAATTGGATTATTAACTACTATACATTACATGATATAATCAACCATGTCATGAATAATTCAAATTTTAAGTTAAACAGTGGTAAGTTACAATAATATTTATTATTTAATAAAGGTTTTTTTATCATCATTAAAATGTATGTATTTCTTGTATCTCTAAAGAAAATACAAGAAATATTTGAATGCAGGACAAGCATGGTTGGATCCTAGCAGAGCCTACACCTTTGGCGAGAATAAGATTTTGGTTGGCGATACATTTCGCCAGTCTTGGTAATCCTACTTTGATACATTAGATATGATAAGCCTAACTATTTCTGGAATTCTTATTTCGAGATTTTTTCTGCCTTGCAGCTTTTTTTTTCAGTTTGTCACTAAGGATGTGGACTCTCCTCGGATTCTACCGACATGCATAACTAAATAATAAAACTTATAGTGTTGTTTTAAAGTGTTCATTTCGCAAAATAAAATATAAAAGCACACAGCTTCTCAATACTTTAATTATTAATCTATTAATTAATAAATGAGGCCAATATTCTTGTTCACAAAACATAATTAGGTTAGGCATTGGTAGGAAGATTTTGAGCTCTATACGGCTTAAGACTAGGGACATTTCCGGGCGATAAAATGCGCCAAATTTTTATGCAATTGCAAAGTTGAAATCAAGCGCGATCAGTTTATTGTAACTGGAAACTGCACGTAGTGACATAATTTAGATTGGCGAAATAACTGTGTAGTGCTTGGTACGAAAATTGGAAATCGCGCAAAACCCCTACAGTTAATTAGTCTTTTAACTCTTTACTATTAATACTTATAGCTCACAACGAAGAAAAATATGGAAAATAAAACAAATGCTTAATTCGAAACCTAACATGACAAAACGTCCAGTTTGTTCATTTGTTACACGTTTCTAACTGTCATTTTTTGACTAAAAAGTCATCCAATCGTCTTGCAAAACAATCGCCTTGCAATTTTGATCCACGGTCAAGTGACGAGGGGTACACTTCAGCTAGCACCGTTCTCACAAGCCTCCCTTCACCAATGTAAAAATGACATATGTACAAATGACAAGTTTATAATGTATTGTAAATCCTAACAATTATCAATTTTTGATAATTTAATTGAACATTGATTGCTTATTTGCATATTTTATTGTAATTCGCATGTTATAGGAGTAATTTTTAATTCTAATTGGGTTTTATGCATTCTTCTATGATATAGTTGGTTAGTTTATATTTTTTGATATTCTTAACTTTTAGTTTGGTCTGATATTTGAAGGAAATTGATTCTATTTCGTAAATAATTTTATTTCTCAATATATATATATATATATATATATATATATATATATATATATCAAAATTATTCCATTTTTTAGACACTTGCTTAATGGTATTCGACTGTTAAGCTAATGAGGCTTTCAAGCATAAACCTATTAAATATGCTTGAGATGCAATTAAAAACGAAGAGAATGCTACTAAAAAGATACAGGTTTCGAAATGTTTGAATTTGTTCTTTTACAAGAGAAGGATTTATCTTCAAAATCTACTTGAAAACCCACTTGTGAACAGCATACTCGATGGTGAGAACTGTTGCTTTTAGGAGGAAGGAACGCTTTTTGTTATATTTTTTTCCGATGACTTTTTTTAGGAATTCAATGTTCATCATTTACGCTTTATTTTTTCAGCTCACACTTTTCATTCAATTCCACTGACATAAGGCAAGCATTCAAAAAGAAATTTTTATTATTTCCTGTTATTAAATCCTTATATTAATAATATACTGTTTTAATTTTATTATAATTCTTTTTAATACTTATTTTGTCACTTTGTATTTAAATATTTATATATACGTTCACAATTGGTTGGTATATTGCTTTATTTTTATTGAAACATATGATTAGAGTAATTGTCAATAATTTAAGCCTTTAAAATTTATTGTAGAAGATTGAACTGTTTGATTTCTAAAATTAATGATATAATTGCATAATTTTTCTTACTTTTTTTTAAAAAATTTTATACGTTTTTATCATGTTTTTAATGGAAATTTTTTAACAAAAAAATCTTCTATTAAGTTTTTATTCATTTCCAAAAATAATTTAATAAAAATTTCATTTCCGAAAAAAAAAAAAATAAATAAATGGGCCTAAAATTTGTACAACGAGAAAACATTATGATATTCAAACGAATTCATATAAAATGGATGAAGTTAATAACAATTTACAGGTGTCGTTAACAACACTTCTTCTTTAAAATTTAACAATTCTATATCAAGGTTTCAACACGTAAGCTATATTTGTGCTATCTATTGTTGACCTGAAAAGAAATGTTGAGCACCACATTTATAAGTATGATAGAGCATCATGATGGGGTTGAGTTGCAGTCTTACGTCTGCCACGATTCCATGACTTTGCATAATTTGTAATCTTGGTTGGCTCAGGACACGGAATGCTCTATAGCAGGGGTGGCCAAACTTTTGGGATCCAGGGTCTACTCCACATTTAAAAAATCGAAGGCGGTCTACTAGTGGCAGAGCTAAATTAAACATATTTATTTTCGGTATTAAGAAAAAATGGTAAATTATGTAATTTTTCTAAAAAAAACTTAATATTTATATTTTTAAAAAAAATTTACTGACGAAAATAATCAAAGCATATATATCTATCAAAAACTGACCATCGTATTCACTTCGTTTAGTTGAAATTTGGCACTGTATATCTGCGACAAGTTTATTATATTGTAGCTGACTGGCAAGAGCTTATTGCAATGCATAAACGCGAAATTAAATGTTCATCTGTTAAATGTAACCAAGGTTTGTTTTTTGTTCATGGTTGAAAAAGCAGATTCGCAAAGATACCTTGATCCAAAGTGTGATTTCAAATACAAAATCAATTTGTAAATATGTGGAAACGTTTCCTCAGAAATTAATTTCCAAAGATCAGTATCGCTAAATATGCTCTGGATTTAAGAGATATATCGCATCTTAATTTAATAATTTCTTCCTCGACCGTGACTGATGTGATATTTCTTAAATGTCCTATTTTTACAGGTACTTCATCAATAATGCCATTTTCATTAAATGGAAATATCATAAAATTGAGTATTCCTTTCAACCCAATTAAGTCAGCGAATCTTCATTTTAATTCTACAAACAAAACAAGTAAGTATTAAGTGAAATCTTGGAAGTCTCGGTTTGGATTATGGATGCACTCTTCCTCCATGTTTTTGAAGTTTACTGGATTCATGTTTTCTTAATTGAGATGCATACCTTTCTATAGTTTTTTTGAATGTTTTAATCGTGCTCATCATGTCTGTTTTAGGCTTTAAATTGCAAACCTTTAATCATAAATCTTTAAATAGTAAATCTTTGCACAGTTTGTTTTGGGTTTTAAAGCGTAGACTGAGTAAATTTTTATTTTAAATAATTCATTGATTATATGTCATAAGTCATAAATTAAATTGTTAATATCCGAGGTCATTATCGGGATGGTTACGCGGACTACCTAAATGCCTTCGCGGTCTACCAGTCGACCGCGGTCGACGTCTTGGTTACCCCTGCTCTATGGGATCTCAGCATCTCCATATTACAAACAGTCGTGAAGACATGTTGTACCCGGATGACTTTAATTGATCGTATAACCACACCTGCTGCCCAAAAATGTTTTGCGAGATAAAAGGTGTCTGTATAAATATTTCTTTTTAGCAGTAATGGTTGTCAACTCAGGAAAATTGGTTATGTTAAATGCTACTTCACATATAACAGCACCTTCAAGTGTATGATTAACGACCAATCTGAATGTAAGAGCCACTTGACATTGTATTTTTGACATCATGATGATATCTGTACTTGATGCCATCGTGTAGAAAACATATTGAAAGTGTGCATTTAACATCATCATATTGGCTCATTACCAATGCACATTTTAACAAAGGGCATTAACGATACTTTAAATAGGGATTATATTTCTGTTATAGTGACAGTATGGTTTTACACTTTATCCTGCGAAAGCCTATCTTTCACCAAGATAATGCTTGACCGTTACGGATTATTGCTCTGGACAGCATTCTCTAGATTTTTGGAAAAAAAAACTGTGATTAATAATTGCATAGTGACTGCTCATCACCATATCTTTGTGAATAAACTGTGGTATTGTGTTGAAGTTGTTTGGGCAGTGGTCATCCAATTTCTGTTTGGTTCAACGTCAAGATATATAAATGCTATTATTACTGTCGATGGTGGCTTTTTGTATAAAATACACTCAGAAACGTTGAAAATAGTGTACCAAGAAAGAAGAAAGGTATAAATGCAAAACTTTGTACTAAGTACAATGAGATCCAATATGCAAATAATCCGTTTTGTGTTAATGCGCATGACCACGCACCCGGCAACAGCTCTGCAATCAGCCAGTGGACCCTAGATAAACCGGCTCAGATTGGAAGATTCAGAAACGTGACGATCACATGCCGATGCTTGGTGGACTTTAGTAAGCAAAGAATACCAGGGAGATGTGTAAAAAACATTTCGCACAGTTAAGCCTGTTTGAGAATGGCCTCATATTGGCTTTAAAATTGCAAGCTGGTTGACGTGCCTTCACTCACCAGTTCGATCGTTCGGTGTGTCTCATGAGAACATGTTGGAAGAAAGTGATTCTAGGTGGCACCCACTTGCGACATACCGGGTCTGGGGTTACCAGGAAGACGACGAGACTAAAGGATCGTGTGACAAGTGCTCATGGATTCCGTACTGACTCATTCTACGATGCTCTTAGATATAGAAATGTCTGTTGTTCCACAAATCACTATCAGATGTCTTGCAGAAGCTAATCTGAGATCTAGCTGGGATACGTAGGACCTTAACGGGCCAGCCTTATGTTGATAACATTTTTCGATCCTACGTGGAATTTTTCCTAAATGGTCTTCTAGGTGCAATTTTTCAGAAATATAATGCTTGAGTTCGTATACAGCTCGAGTTGCTTAAGACTATGTCATGCTCAAACTCTTCCATAATTGGCCCACTCTCCAGAATTGTCTTCGATAAAGCATGTTTGGGACCAGCTGAAACAGCAGATACCACCGTGTCATTCTGTACATAATTTGGTGGTGGCTGTTCAAGATTTGGGGCACATCTGTCCCAGGACAGCATCAGACATCTAATGAACTCGATGCCGGATCGCATAGCGGCATGTATTACAGTAGCAGGTGGTGCAAAGCACTATTGAGGTTGCACGGTCTGTGTCTAATTGTGCACAATGTACTTGTTTAATTGCTACATTTTGAGATTAAGAGAATCTCACACCTGTATCATTATGTGTATTAAATTTCGATTCCAAGCTCCCTTCTAGAGTACGGTATTTTTAATTTTTGAGAGTATTTGCTTCAATAAAAACAAATAATTGATTCTAGATTGTTTGTTTTAAAAGATATATTTCAATACCGCGAAAAGTTACTTAATATTTAACTTTATAATTACGGAGGTATACTTTTTTGACTTATTTAGCTAATAAATAAATAAATAACAAAAAGCATTTGGTTGTTTATTACAAAGATTTCTTTTGTGCTTTACATTTGATTAATATAAAAGAAATGCGTCAAATGTCTAAAAAATTCTCGGAGGGAAGAATAAACTCTCTTAATATAAAATAAAATATTTTAATATTCATGAACTCAGTGAACTCTGTCTTACGTAAGTGGGAAAAGTAATAGACTGCTAACTCGTTTTTGACAGAAATTTACTTTGAAGTCAGAATTTTGACCTTTCGTTCTTGAGTTCAAGTGGAGATTTATGACTGTAGAGGTTCTTACATTAATTAATTTCTTGCATTTTTTTTGCAATGATACAAGTGAGATTCTTTAAATATTCATGAGCTAAATTAAGAAAGAAAAAGCTGAAAAATTCTATCATTTCTGAAATCTTTTAATTTTATGCATTCACGTTTTGCCTTTTACATGATTCAGTAATTGTATCTGAATATATTTTATTTAAAATATTTTTTAAATAAAATGCTAAAATATTGTTAATAATTTTTCTTTTTACAGTACTTTATTTGTGAAAATAATTAACTATTAATTTACCGAATGCTCTTTTAACTTTTCCACGAAAGAAAAGATTATTACTGATAAAAGTGTTTTAAGGAAAACAGAAATGTAGGAAAACTTTATATTTTTAAAATATATATTAGTTTGGGGAAAAAGTAATCCATTATTTTTTCGGTAGACGTCTGTAGTGATCGATATCTCGTCAGGTATCTATCAAACAATTTCAGATTTATGCTCGTTGGAAAGGTGACATTTGACACTAAAATATCCTCTTGTGGTTTTTTGTTTGATTCATTCAGTTATGAGTACAAGGTTTTTAAAATGGAAGACAGCAAACAGAAAATTCGATACATTTTCGTTTTTCTCTTGTAACGGCGAAAAAGATAGCCGGGTGGCTAAAATTGTGAAAGGTGTTTATCGTCCTATATAAGACTGTAACAACCAGTTACGTACAATTTTTGTTTCGTCGATTCCGTTCGGGTATTTTTGATGTTAGAGATGCACCTCGCATGTGGATACAGCATCGTCGAAAATGTCTATAAAATATCAAAAATGATCGAAGTTAACCGCATGTCAACAGTCGTAACGCGCAAGACCTAAAAATATACATGAAAGCTGTTTTAAACCTTTTTACACAGTGAATTTAAAAGAAGTTACATAAAGTTCACGTAAAAATAATGGATTTCTTTTTCCCCAACGTAATATATTAGTACAAGACTTCAACTTTTATTTAAAATTATGTTTTCCGAACCATCGCATTTTACTAACAAGTCATGGTTTATAAATATACTTGAAGTATATTAATATGATTCAAAGTAATTTTAATTTCAAAAGTTTGGAAATAAATGCTTATATCACTAACTAAAATTTTAAAATTTGTTGAAATATAAAAACTTCAATGAAAGACACAAGTTCTATTGTTTAAAATTGTTTTTAAAGTAATTAATCTGATTAAAATGTTGAAGTAAACAAAGAATACTCACTGGGTGCAAGTGCTTAGGCTTACAAGTGCATGCAAGGGCTGACAACAAGGTTACATGCTAGGGCTTACAATTTACAAGAGCAAAATTTCTAATGCATGCACTTTCAGGTATTATACACTCCACATTAATTATTCATTTTCTTTTGTGAATAAAATAAAGAATAATATCAAAATGCGGAACATAAAGTAAACAATGAGGTACTTGGTTGAGAAACAGGTTTCAAAGTTTCATTGAAGAGTTTTTTCATTTTCGACCGTTGGAAGAAATAAATCTAATGATGATATATTTATTTCGCACCACAAAATAAAAACTTGCCAACGAAAGTAAAAGTTATTGTTCACAAAATCTTTCATAGAAAAAGTTATTCTTTTTTTATCGATGGAATTTTTTTCCAAAAAATCTTATTTGTTTCATTTTCGAAAATGTGTTATTTTTTTTATGTTAAAAATCGTTTTGATCTACTTTTTCCACATACAGATTGTTTCGGAGAAAGTAAAATTAAGTATATAATTTAGTTCGCCAAAATCAATAGGTCATGGACAAAAGATTTCTAAACTGAAACTGCCTTAGAAATCATTCAAACCTAAGATAATCAGTTTTTTTTATCAATTTCCTTCCAAAGTTCTTATAAGTGCTATCTGACTTTGTCAAAGCTAATCATTTTAAATCACGCAAAATAAATCTTAAACGCACTGCATCGTTAAATTGCGAATGCTATAGCCTATGTTTAATTAATTTCTTGCAAAAATATCCAATGATATTTCTTAATTTTAGTTACATTAAACTTTTAACTCTTCAAAATAAATTTTTGTATTGAATTATGTTTTAAAATTGATTACGTTATACTCAATCTTCAGTGCTTATGCAGAAACTAGTAATTTTTAAAAATTTTGCCATATAGTCTGATTGTGAATATTTGCGAAAGTCTTTCATTTCTAGAAAGTTTAATTCTTCATCAAGGATGAAAAACTATTTCGTTTGAAAAGAAAAAGCACAATAAATTGCTTAATATATCTATATCTATATCTATCTATCTATCTATCTATCTATCTATATATATATATATATATATATATATATATATATATATATAT
>JAPDSC010004521.1:0-19959 GCA_026290005.1 Latrodectus geometricus | reverse complement strand
TTTTTTTTTCTAAAATATTATATATAATACAATGTAATTATATTAAGTTAATACAACGCCTTTATATATATTAATTGAAGCAATTTGATAATTGATATATAATATGAAGCAATTTAATTTTAGTTCCTTTTATGAATAAATTAATTATTATATATTTACATAACAAACAATTTAAATTTGAGAGAATGAACAAATTTTAGGATACGGATTCTTGATTGTGAAAAACCTCATTCTCTAGATCGAAAAATGACAGATTCTGCACCTGAACCAGCCGAAAATATGTCGTGTTCATCAAAGGCGACTGGCTCGAATAAAATAAATCGTTGTCGCGCTGTCTTTCCATTGATGTAGAAAGGATTTTAACCGCTTCACTTGTCCTTGATTCAAATATATAAGATTAACTGTGCTTATAGACTTTTCTATAATCAGAAACAGTGACACAAAAAGATAATGTGAGCACATAGCATTAATTTTTAAAATATATCCTTTAATCTTAAATGTTCGTTTTGAAACTAAATATACTAAAAACAAATAAATGTTAAGTTTCTTAGTGATATTTGTATACATTATGTTAGTTACAAATATATTATCACTAAAGATGTCCTTAATCTTCTTATTAAAGTTATTAGAGTCCTCGGTTAAAAAATCTTTATTTTTCAAATATATATTTAGGAGAAGTTTATCAAATTTATTTTTAAATTTTAATTTGTATTATGTTATTATCTATTTCAAAATACTTTAATTAAGTATTTAAGAACATCATTTTTGGAAATAGCTTACCAGTAACAGATATTTATGTTTTATTTAGTCGATAATACCTAAGATAGACCGATAACCCATTTCAGTTTTGTATTTCTGAGAAATTTTGGTTTGTGGGGTTTGAATGCTGTTAGTCTTTTGGAATCCATTTAAAATTGTATGATCCAGTCTAATTAGCCCTCACGTGGAAAAAGTAGCGGTTGAAAGCGAAACAATCAAACAAATCTGAGGAGTTTCGTTTGCATAATTTCCCTTAAAGAAAAATAATGACAAATTTCTGCTTTTGTTATAACTATATTGACTGTGCATAGTTAAACTTGAATCAATTTGTCAAAAAATAAATAAAATAAAATAAAATCAATAAATAAAAAAAAAATAACGAATTTGTTTATGTGACTTGATTGAACAATATTTGTCAACACATTTATGAGTATTTAATTTTTTAAATGAATGTAATATAATAACTAATCACGAAGGAAAATGAAATGTTTGAGTAACATTGGATTTCACAAAATTCCTGCACACGTTTTTACTTTGAAATGAACAACTTAAGTTTGCAACTAAGTATTAGTACACGAATATTTATAAGAATTCTAATGAGGTTTATAGAACACACAAATCTAAAAATAGGATGAAATATAAATATAACAACTATTAAAATAATTTAATATTAAAAAAATATTATCACAATACTTATGTAAATCCTTGCCTGAACCCTTGTCACATAGATAAGTGATGTAATTGTTTAATAAACTGCTAGGCATTAAAATTGGAATACCATGAAGAAAAAAATCTTGATGACATCAAATTTTTCATATTTATACATATTTATCATATTTATACATCCAAACTTTTCATATTTATACATGGCAATGACATTTGGTCTGTTACCACGGTGACCATTACCACGGATTTCCTTGTAAAATCAGGCAAAGAGACAGGGGGCAACTCAGGTCTGCTCACTGACGAAGCTGGACGACGAATTTAAAAGTGATTGAATGTCGTCTTGTCGAATGAATCTTGGTTCTGAGTTCAACCAAGATCAATGCATAATCACTTAAGATATCATTTTTTACTAGTTTTTGAATCCCTGCAAACTATCAAACTGCTTGAAAATTTAATAATTTGTTTTCATGTTATATTGTTGTTTACTTACAACAAATATGTTCTTCTTCATTTTCCTTTATAGATGCTGCACTCTTAGTACCCAAAATGGTATTATTTTATTTTATCTTTAACTCTGCATTTCTCCTGCTGAAATGATGAGTTATAAACAAATACCTTTTAATATCATTATAATGATAAATGATATATGTCTGTTTTAAAAGTGAAAACTGAAAGTTTTACTGAGCCAAGAACAATGGCTTTATTTTGTTATGGACAATAAACAAGAATGACTTATTTATTGGCCATAACAAAATATATATATATAGCTGAGAAATTTGAAATTTTAAAGTTTTTACAACGAATCTTGTATTTATTAGAAAATCTGGGTAATTAATCCTCTTACTTATTCTTCCCTAACAGATTTTAGAAATAATTTAAAGTTATAATAATAATTAATTAATATTAGAAATAATTAATTAGAAATAATATTAGAATTAATTATATTAGAAATAATTAATTTTAGAAATTTCAAAAGAAAATTAAAAAAACTTTAATTATAAAATTTTACAGATTTTATTAAAAAAAAAATCAATTATTTTTTAACATAAATTTAATTTTACCGAAAAATCGAAAACAGTTTAACTATAAAAAAGTTTTATAGATATAACATAATTAATAGATGAATACTTTCCTAAGATTCGTAAACTTCATCTCAAGTTAACTTTTAATAAGTAATCAAAATAAATTTTGAAATAACCCTGAACATAGCATACTTCAGCATAAGCTCATAATTATGCAAATATATCTTTAATAAATGTTTAAATCGTAGTATTTATGAAATACAATGTAACACTTGTGCTACAAAATAAATTACGAAAACATACATATGATATGCTTTCACTGAGTAAAATTGATTTCTTGCTAATAATTACTTGAACCCCATTTTTAATATTCCATGTGTCGAAACTTTCCAAAATGGTATTTATCACTTACAAATAATGAGGATGTCAAAAGCAACAAAATAAAAATTTGTAGCAGAAAATGTTTCTTCGCTAGTGAAAATAAATATTAAATTTTCTATTTCATAATGTCTTTACGCAAATTATGTAGTTTATTGATGACTATCTTTTCTGAAAATGTATGATTATCTAAGTAAACATTATTTCTAGCACAAAATTAATTTTTTTTTCATTCATTATTTTCTTCTTACGATATGATGGTAATGAGGAAAGTGGTTTTATATTTTGAGAATTATTAAACAAAGTTCATTTTTTTAAAAGAAATTTGAAAAATATAAACTTTATAAATTAAAATGTATGATAATTATCAAATAAAAAAAGAAAATTTAGAATATCTAGTCTAAAACATTTTTATTAGAAACAAGCAAACTTCATTAAAATAATACTTCGGTATGACATTATGTATGATTTGACAGTCAATCAACATTGTAATTCAAACCACTCAAACGTGTGCCTGGTAAATATTTACTTTTTATTGATAAAGAAAGGATACGCATTCTAAGATTTCTTGCAGAAAATTCCAGTGACGTTATGCCCATGTTCAGCGTTGCTAAGTGCTTTCCAACTAAACAGATTCCATTTCAGGTGACACTTTCTTTCAGTTTTATATCATGGATGATATTGTCGTACCTGATAATGTCAAACACTAAGTACACTAAAACGTATCGTGGGAATTATCTGCTTTTCACTTCCATTAGGTAAGCGAAATTTTCTTTATTTTGTTCAGCAAATGGATATCTTATTTAGAGTTATATTATATTATTTCTATACAGTTACCCATTAGATTGGATAAGCATGATATTGCTAATAACACTTTCTTTTCCAATATATTGTTTATTATATACATTTAGTATTTTTGGAAAAAGTTCCCTTGAAATAATGTTGTTTGATGTCAAAATTAAAATACCGAAAAAAAAAAGTTTTTTTACAAATTGTGTACAAAAAGTTCAATCAAAAACAAATTAATTTTGAATGCATTTAAAAGAGAAAATAAGAATTATTTTGAGCTTTTATATTGTTGAATAATAACAACGGAATATTGATACTGAAACAATTTTAAAAATTTCATAATTAATAATATATTTTTAATATCTTATTCTATTTTTTCATTACAAATATTGAAATTATAAACAATATATATCCATAATCAAGCAGTTTGTATACAAATAAAAATTGCATTTCATATCATTATTATATTCTTGCCTAGAAAACCAATGTTGGTCTCATTAGAAAAAATAGTTAAATGGCAAATTTTCGATGATCATATTAATTTAAAAACCATAAATCAATAGTATCTTTTGATTGAATACTGGACATTTTACAAAAAAATAACTGGAATTAACTTCAAAATTCTACGGCTAATTTCAAATATACATAGATGAGTTTTCCAAAATAATTGAAATATTTTACAAAAAGAAATATTGGGCATCTAAAATCGTATGGGAACATTTTCGACAGTTAAACTAGTTAAAACCTCTTTGCAATGGATGTATGCAACAAGTGTTGTATGATGCCAAGTGAAGTGTTATACCTTTTTCCCAGCAGAAACTGTTCGAACACCCGGAAAGACTCAGAAAGAAGATAACAGAATCTCACTCTTTTTTCCAAAACAGACTATAGAGGTTACATGATATTTAACTCCGGTGATTGGGCAAGTCACGAAAAGTATGTGATTGAGTAATTATGTCCTCGAAATCATGATTGAATAGTTCAACTAAGGTAAACTAGGGAGCCATTACCTTAATAGGTGCAACTTCCAAACGGCAACACTGTTTGCGCTATGTAATGCGGTTGGTTGGACAAGAGAGTTAGTGACTGTCTGTGTAAATTGACTTACTTCAAACCAAGAGATGAGACCCCAAATTCTTGCACAACCATCCCCATTCTTCACTCAGGATTTACTGTATACTCACCATTTTCGTTTCATATCTGTTATAAATGGTTTTGCGATCTGAAGTCTAACCCAAATATTCGCTTATACAAGTCTCTTTCGAGAAGTGCTGGTTGATGGTGGGTTCTAAATACTTTAATTCAGCTCGGCAGTTACTTTTTCTACAGTCCTTAATGCCCATCCGTCTCTCTCAATAGGTTTGGTTTTCTTTCCACAGTTCTGTTTTTCGTGGATTTGTTTTGATAAGACTGATATATGTTATCATGATTTTTAATATAGTGCTTATTGGTACCTCTTACAACTATGTCTCTGTAGTTATTGATGCACCAACTAGATGGGCTCACACTATCTGCTCTCTATGGAACTTTGACATGTCCTTTATTTCAGTTTAACTCGAAACGAAACTAAGCAAACAATAATGAACAGTGCGTTCATACGCAACCTTGAAAATATAACCAACAATGTAGGGCAAGAATACTTATAGTTATGAGTTTAATTTAGTCCTATATTACCATATATGAGTTATCACATTGTCCTGTACTGAATTGGTGCTGCAAATAAAAGAATTTGTGCATTTTGTCAAGTTTCTTGAAAGGAAAAGACTGAAATGTAAAACCACTTTTTCTAGATAAAGCTACAAATCATGTACGTCGAATACGAAAGCGTACACGTATGTCAGTTCAGAGCCAGTAGAAGAAAAGGCTTTATAAATTCGTGTTATAAAATATGCTTCTCATCTGCTAGCAAATCTCACTTAGTTTCTTGGTGCTTTAGTGCTGCTATTATGTGAATTCAAATTATAACAGAAACAACGAGTAGTCAGCAACGATTAGATTAGGGAATTAAGTGGTGAATAATGGAGAATCTCGAAGAAGTCCCGTGGTTATTTATGCTGTAATGTATCAATGTATGTACATATCAAAGTTTATTAAAATCGGTACGGTAGCTCTGGAAATAACAGACCAAATCAGAAAATTATCTTCTTATTGAACACCGATGTATTTTGATAGAGGCTTTTCCCTTAGTTTGGATAATCTCTGATACGTGGTTAGTTTGAATACTTAAAAATCATGCTGATAAATCAAATTTGTAAGATTACATGAATTTTGATTAATAATAAGAGATCAGTATTTTAATGTTTTTTAGTCCAATTGATTTTATTCTTTTGCAGTGGAAATGTGAATTTATTAATTTACCGAAGTCATTGTGATAAATAAATTAGCAATTTTTAATAATATAAAAAAGCAGGAATAAAATTCTAAGAATTATGAAAAGATTAAAAAAAATGAATTTGAAATTGTAACTTTATATCAAGTGCAGTATTCAAACGAGTTAATAAACAATAAACTAAAAGAATGAGGGAAGTTAGAAAAAAGTACTATATCATGTTTCTTGTCTTACAAATACTATAAATACATCAGCAAGTAATTTTCAATATTGAAAGCTAATGTATGAAAAATATTAGATTCTAGTATAGATGGAATATGGATTGAATGAGAAATACGAAACTATTTCTAAAACATTTTTTTCAATAACTAATATCATAACCGAAGTAATAACATTTCATTTGATTAAAACAGAACAAGTTGCTAAATATAATGTGCATTTTAATTAGATTTTAAAATGAAAGATGAAATATTACTCAAGAAAAACAACGCAGTGTGTTTTATTTAAAAAAAATAACATTTATTTGTTTATAATTTTGTTTATTTCTCGTTTTCCTAGATATTCATCACTCGAAATTAGATTTAAATTACAATTATAAATGAAGATACTTCAAATTTTCTTTTAAATTGTATGTACGTTAATTGTAAAATTTCTCAATAGTAGAAAATAAAATCATATGATCCGTTTGCTTCCACTTTTTAATTTTAAATCCTATTATCAGTGTTATGGCTCTATTTTGGATGTGTTGTATATTTTAAAATTCTCTTAATATAAGATAAGATAAAAATTTTAAGTTATTTGAATTCATCATAACTAAATTAAGAATGATGAAATTATTGTTAGATTTTTATGATATTTATATTTGTGATACTTATATAATACCTAAGATATATTTTTATGATATTTATGAAGTGAGGAATACATATTATGAAATATTAATTTTATAAGTTATTATAATATAGTATGGTTATTATTTTACGCATTGGATAAAATTTTTTTTTTATTTTAATATGTATGAAAATAGGCTTCATCTTTTACTTTGTGTGCTCATAGTTTACGAAAAACAGTGTACATTTTTGAGTAGCGAATACAAAATATAAAATTTTTGCTATTCAAAAAGAAAATAACAAGATATTAACATAAAATTATCATTTCATTTTAAAATATGCATCTTTTATGTATCATAAGTTTTTCAACTTGTTTGCTTATGTATAAGTTATTTTAGAAAACTTGAATGGAGATTTGAAGACCAAATTTCGTGTAGATACCTTTTTCCAAAAGTGTTCATTATCGATATTTTGATTAGGCAACACGAGTTTAACGTGCGTATCTCCTTCCAACACAAAGAAAATCAACCATCTTCAATCAGAAATAAAACTTTTAACTTCTTGTCTCAAGAATGGTTTTATTAACTAAGCTTCTACCATTTCTATTCATGCTAAAATGTTTCCATTTTCTTATTGGATCAGAAGTTTTGTTCACACATTTAGTGAATAATGTTTATAGAAACAAACATTCTGTGTTAAAATTAAAAAAAAAACTATATTTCAGACTACATAATGTGACATGCAGTCACTATATTTCTTATAGGAGTTTAATGTGTTTTGTCTTGAATAATGAGATTTATAGATGATATTTCTGAAAAATTATCATACAATAAAAAATCTTGCTAGAATATTTTAATAACTATTAAAACGATTCAAAATTTATCAGAAGAAATATAAATAAATATTCCTATAAATAAACATCTATTTGATTCCTTGGAAATTCTGTTATTATTTAATTATTCATTTTTTATTATGAAATAAAGATTTTTTTTATTTTTCGGAAGATTCAATGCATCTATTCAACATAGTTCGCATAGATGTTTTTCAAGCATTTGAAAAACACATGAAAATTACAATTTAAGAAAAGGATTTATACCCCTAAATTATTACGAATATCAATTGTTTTATTCACAAAATAGTAGCATTCATTTACATTGTGTTTCATATACTGTAGTGAAAAAGTATCAAAAGTGTATTTTAGTATGTTGGAGGAAAGCAAATTTATTTTTTGGAGGCATCAGAACTATTTCTCGTGTCATTGCATTTAATTGATCTATGTTGTTAGCTAAACGCGAAATCTCTAGAGAGTTGTGACTGTTGGTTATTACAAAGACAGCAATCTTGTTTCTTCAGTCTAAGACCAGATTGCTTACCAGAAATAGGAGAAGCACTCAATTATCTAAATAATGAATTTGTGGGGTACCTTTTCTCACTGTTTTCTTCTTGTATTTGACATTTGTGTAGGAATGTAATAGGGCCCCTCTCCACACACATATAGAAATCAAGTTCTTTTTTTAGGAATTAACTAAAGAATGTAGGCTTCCACACTGATTACGATTTTATTCAAGTTACACTCGTTCATTGAGAATTAAAGTATACATGGAAAATGAAAAAAAATCTAAATAGTAGTTTTCTAGTTTTTTTAAACAAAAAAAGTTTAAAATAAATATAAACAATGTAATACATCTTTAAGAACGTGTATTTTGATACAAAGCAATAAAAAAGGGAACTTATAAATAATAAATTTTGATAAAAAATCAAGTTAAAAGTAAAGGAAATTATTTATCTAATTAAAGTTTCATGGAGTACGAGATAATATTTTAAATAAATTCATTAATAAATAATTTTGTTAATTGGTTTTTCTTTTGAATTAATTTTGACGACTATCCTCTTTAGGTTGAAATTTTTTTTCTAAAACATTTATTGTAATACTGATTGTTAGTTATTGAAACACCTGTGAATTTATATCTTTTATCAAGATAATCTTTTATTTAGATTATTCCTTAAGTTTTACTGAAATTACTCTAGAATATTTTGCTTAATAAATCTTTTACCTCAAATTTTTTAAAAACTTAAGGCCATGTGATATGTATATTGTATATTTCATATGCTTTTTATAACAATGCTTGATCACAGGTCTATTTTTTTAATCAAAATTAATGACAGTAAGTACTTAAAAGAGATTTATCTCTTAAGTGATAAAAATTTTCATACAAAGTGCTTCTAAACTTGATATATTTAAAAATTTTTTAAGTGAATTAATGCTTTTTACACTTAATTAGTAACATTTAGGGAAATTTTCATAAATAAATAAAAAGTTTTGCATTAAATGAGATTTGATATTTATTTATTCAAATGTGTGAGCTCCCTGGTTATTTTATACATCAGACACCTATTAGGTACGAAGTCTATGAATCTGTATAGAAATACTTGTATCCCCTCAGATTTTCAGGGCTCTAGATGAATCAATACCTGAGTAATAATTTTCCTGAGAAAATCCTGTAATTATCTGCATTGGAAAGACATCTTACATCAAATCTCATTATCACCTTCTGTTAATAAGCCAGAAGGTTTCAGCTGTTTACTCTGGAGTATATTGTCATTTATGATTACGAAATTTTAAACAATTGAACAACGAGAAAGACGTACTTGCAAGCTAGTTCTAGTAAAATATAGATGGGGTGAATTGACGTATTACTATTGGTTTTTAAAATTGTTCAAAGTAACCATCTACATATAAATTCTAACATAAAAAGATTAAAATTTAAAATTTTCGACATTATAAAATATGTAGGAATTCATTTTAATATCATTAACGTAATAAATCACGTAAATTAAAACTTTATCAAAATAGGCATTTATATCTTAATACCGTATTTACAAGGACAAAGTTCCTCATAATTACATAATAAAAAGGCATTTTCTTTATTTTTCAAACATGTCTAATAAAGTAAATATAAAAAGTGAAACACACTTACACACACAAATATAGATAAGATATATGAGCTAAAGCTGAGTTAAAAGAAAGTAAAACAAGATATATATACATATTATATGAGTGGTGTAGTTTTTGTGTAAATATTGGGTAATACTGATGATTATTACAAATTATTTATTTTAAGAAGAGCTCTAACGGGTGAATCACACTAGCTATTATACTAGCTAGAATACTATAATGATTCTATAGCGGACTTTTCTGTTTTGATCACCAGAAATTGGTGTAATAATGTATCTATATAATCCACATTTAATTTTAATAGTAGAAAATGTACAGATTTTTATCGTTAACATAACAATAAAAAATTTCGGAAATAAGCAAAATTTATTTTAAAATGAAAAATTTTTAATCACTCTTCACTTATATTTCGGAAGTTACTTCACGAAAACATGGCACATATTTAAAATTGGGATAATAATAAACACATTCCTAGGAGATATCTAGAGTCTAATGAAGCTTTCTGTTAGTTTCTATCTAGTCTTCAGCAATTAACAGATGTACAGCATCAAACATTGTAGTGTCATTAAAGTTGAGATGCAAACTGTAGGACTCATTCTTAAATATAAGGAACCTACTTAAGATGAGGATTAAAGACCTGGATTTTATAGAGGTGTTGGAGATACTTGCTTACAATAATTGTTGTATCTTAGTCGACGGCATTTTAAGAAATTTCCCTGGAGAAATGAAAATTCATGATGTTCCGTAACTTCAAAAACGGATGGTTTAATTGGAGTTCTTCTCAATTCTTTTTGAAATCAAAGAATTCTAGAAGCTGAAATTTCTAATATTGGGTGCACTTTTATACCAAGATTTTTGGTTTCTAGTGGTTAGATATCATGCCATAAAATTATTGGTATATCTATGTATATGTATTTCAAAAGGAAATATTAAATTATATATTTAATTCCAAAACAAAAATATAAAAGATAACATTAGTTAACCTCATGTAGAGAAATTATTTGTTACAAAATTCTAAGAAATATAAGCATTCTAGGAGAACACGAAAATAAAATTAACAAAAAAAGTTTCTTGATGCAATCCATAAAATGAATGAAAGAAGTTTATTTAGCATTAATATAATCATTATACAAACTTGAAATAACAAAGGATTTTGCTACCATAGAACTTTTAATTTTACCAGAATTAGAAAAATGAATTAACAACATTATTATTTATTAAAGTGTGAGAAAGAATTATAAAACTTTCTATAAGTGAACTTTTCAAGTCACCTATCCAATATTTTTATTATTGGCTGTTGTTGGGTTGGGTTTTATGGCGCAAGGTCCAAAATTGGACAAGCTGCGCCATTTTGTTATTGGCATCAAATTAATAAAAGCTGACCTTTTAAAACATTTGATGTTTAAAAAATGTTTTAATTAATGGTATTTTTTACTAAATTTACTTAGAATAATTAGCTAAATTAAATTTTTTTGTTTAGCTAATTATTCTAAACAAAAAATTTTTTATTTTAAATTAAAATATTTTTATTTTTATTAAAAAGTTTTTTATTTTAAATTAAAATAAAATAAAAAGTTTTTTTTAAATTTTTTAAGACATTAAAAAGTATTTTTTCAATATTTATTTTAAAGTTGAATAATAAGTTTTTTCTAAGCTATTCCTTGAGTTAATCATCGGTATTTGATGGAAACTATTGTTAATTGTTTAAAAAAATGAATGAATTTATACAAAAATGAATAAGTAATTGTCAGCAAAAGGTTTTTGGAAATTAATTTTAATACTAATAAATAAAGTTAATACTATTTTTATAGAAAATAGACTGAAATTAATGATTTAATACAACTCACACACACACAAAAATTAAGTATATCGAGTTGAATATTGATAATTAGATAAGTAATTGGAATAGATGTAAAATGTGATATAATTGATTTTAATGTATGTGATATATTTAAAATCAATTAAATGGTGTATTAGCATCGAATGTAAATTAAAAAAATGTTGCTTTTTGAAAAAAAAAATATAATTTTGGTTGAGATAATGTTTTTGGCTTAAAATGTCTGTATTATTTGATTCATTCTATTACATCACACTGAAGATCTGAACTCTAATTAAAAATGTAAGCAAAATTAATTTCAGATAATTTCTTTTTCCTAATATTTTTTTCATTCTAGCTTTTATTGTAATCATAATGGTTGCTTTCCATTCGAACTTATTAAGCTTTTTCATTATAGATATCTTATTGATTTTTCGGCATTAATTATATTGACAAACGAAAAATTTTCTGTCGCGCAGAAGTAGCCTCAATTTCTTTAATTGAATCACTTCTAACTGTCAAATTTGACTTGTATAATGCCATTTAATTATTATAATAATTATTGCTTATATATCTGACATGTAAAGCAGAGTTTCCGTAGGTATTACTTTTTATCCGAAATATTATTTATTACAGTAAATATTATCACAGCATACAGATTTGAAATATGCTTTTCTGCAGAAATTTAAAATTCATATCATTAATGAGTTTAAAGCAGTAAAACAAACCTCTAGAGTTCCATGAAAAGAATTTTTTCATAGCAAAATAAGAATAATAAGGAACTTAGTTACCAATGAGGATATTTTTTTTGCTAAAAAAGCTATCTAACCTAAATTTATGAGAATTATTAACATGATAACGTAGTTATTCTTTTTGTCACATTTGACCTAAAGATACGATAAATAATAAAAAAAAATCTTCACCATACATTCATACATCTTTGAAATTTTAAAACTAAAAGCATTTGTTTGAAGTGAAATAGGATTTATTGGAATTATTTGTCTAGATTTTTGGAGGAAAATAGAATTTTCTTTCAAAGGATACAAGCAACAAGTAGGTCTATTTATGGTGTACCAACACATGGACATAATGGATATAAATATTGTAATTTCTGATAACTGAATACTTGTTATCTCTTGATTATTAAGATCCTTTACAGAAGTTTTTCTGGACTCTTCTTTGATATTTCAATCGGGTAACTCTAAGATAATAATCACATATAAAGGAGTTGACAATAAAAAATAAAGGAAATCCACTATATTATATGTTCCAGGCTACAACAATACTTTAATTTTCTAAATTGAAATAAAAAAGATAAATGTTTTTAAGCAGAGAGAATTTGCTAAGTATCAATATTTATTCATTTAAAAGTTTTAAATAACTTACTTTCAGTTACTTAAAACTTCTTAGTTGCTTAGCAGTTATATGCTTCATATTTTTCCAGACGTAAACTTTATATTTTAGAGATAAGTGAGGCAATTCAACATAAAAAAAAATTATTTCAAGTTTTCTCGGTAAATTTTGTACATAAATTATATGAAAACACGTGAATAATTTTTGCTTTCTTTTTAAAATTTGACATTAATTAAACTTAAGAGAAGAAAATGTAGCATGATATTTTGGTTTTCTTTGATTATAAGGACAAATTTTTTCTAATTACATTTATTAATTATTAAAATGTTAGATTATGCATATTTTCACATAAAAATGTTAGATATGCATATTTTCACATATTTACACATAATGACAAAATTTTTTGATTTTACTGTTATTAAATTTCTAAACTCTTTTAATTTTATAAAATATGTGTAAATATACCAAATTATTTTGTTACAAATATTACCATGAGTGAAAAATAGGTTAATATTATTTTATAATTAATGAGACAATTTCATAATTACATAGCTGCATGAAGCATTTTGACAGTAAAAAATTATCAAACTTCTAATAAAGAAATTTCAATTAACATACAGATAGAGGTATTTTTTTGGATATAAAAATGATCTAGAATTAAACTCAGTGGTTATATAAGTGTTTATAAATTTTGCTTATGAAAGATCATTATTTAACTTTTACCTCAACAATTTTTAAATTAAATAACTTTTTGCCACTAATTCTAAGCTTTAAACAAATTGTTCCTTTCAAATTTTCTTGATTTTTTTCAAGGGAGAAATTTCAAAACATATTCTTAAAATTTGATGTCATGTATGCATAGATTTTATCTAAATTTAATTTGGTTCAAAATCATATTTTAATTTTTTTTTTTTGGTGGACTGTAGACTTTTTGTTTTTTGCACTTCACACTTACTCATAGACACGACAACAACAACAACAATTGTTTATTTTATTATTTCTAGAATAGATCACACTATTTAATTCATTATGTATTTAGTTTGGGTTTTTTTTAAAAGCTATTTCGCCACTTTTAATCATAGTGAAAAGTGGGGTATCTTTTTCTTCTTAACTTCAAATATTTATTGTTTTCGTAAAACTGGATATATCTGAAAACTCTCCAAAAATCTTTTATAAAATATTTTCTCGTATTATTTCATATGTACACGTGTTTATACCATAATATGTGGCATTGTATAATTTTATATAATTTTCAGAGTAGAAATTCTTTTAATCTATAGCCTGCCCATAAGACTGTTACAATATTAAAAACCCAGAAATACTTTTACTATCGCTCTTTTTCATAACCTTTTTTAAGCTACTTACTGTTAAAATAAATTCTATTGTTGTAGTCTACATTATTGTTCCAACATAGAATTTTAAATTTTATTTAACTTACAGCAATAGAATTTTATACTTTTCAATATCGATATATTCTTCTAACTTTAAACTGAGAGTTTTGAATAGCGTTTATATTTAATTTCATTATTTTAGGTCCATGCAAGTGTTATATTACTTAACTTTCCTAAAAAATTATTATAATATCAAATGTCGCGAAATTTGGATATTAAAGTCTAATATTTTAATTAATCAAAAAGAAAATGATCCACAAATATAACTACTCCGTTTGTAAGAAATTACTGATTTTCATTTTCACCGGCTATCTTGAATATTCATCAGACAGTGGAGCCTTCTGGTGGAACCCATCGAGATCCATGCATAAGCAAAATAATGTGGGAGGAGAAGCCGATAAATGATTTGCAGGCGAACATATGTGACGCGTCTCTAATCTTATCACTGAACAGAAAACAAAAGAGATCGCGGTTTCATTTGCAGTCTCGGAGGACAAGGCACGAAGCGAGGGCTCACCAAGAGGAATTGTTTCTAGACAGGAATATCTCTTAATCTCCGTGGGAAGGACGCAACAAGGTATGGATATCTTGAGGTGAGTAGAAGAAGAGAATAAGGAATAAATGAGCAGCTTTTCGAAATAATATATAAATGGAAAATAAATAAGATAGAGGGAGATCGAAGTGGTTTTTGCAATCAGCTATAATACTCGTTTCACAGGAGTTAAATTTAGCATGCAAAAATGGAATTATTTATTTTTGATCTTTCTTAAGACTCTGCATAAGAAAAATGCAAATCTTATTTTAATGATGTAAATTATTTAAATATTTAAACTCTTAGTTTTTGGTTATCCCATCCTAGTCAGTGACATAATATTTTACACATGGAATATTCATGCTTTTTATTCCTTTCCATTTTAATTAATGCAATATCAAAATTTTAAAAAATGGAAAAGATATTGATGATTTGAAGAGCTTGCTTTTAGCAGAATACAATGATATTTTAAAAAAATATTAAAACAGACAATGAAGTTGAATATGGTGGAATAGATAATATTCCTTAAAAGATACTGAAGCAGATAAAGATGTTATTAATTATTCATTAATAAGTTGATATGTGGAATGTGAAAACTCAATATAGAGAGCTTTTATAATTTCCTTAAAAAAGATATACAGATTGCTTAAAATATTCCAGAAAAAGGAAATTTACATAGAAAAGAAAGCTCTTTTAAATTTAAAACATTATTAAAATAATTTTTTATTTTAAAAAAGAGTATTTCTGATACTTGAATAATAGAACGGCGAAAATTCTCATATGAGTAGAGTTAGGGTCGGAGTAAAGTGATTAAAATGCTATTATAACAATACATTAAACATTAAAGCAAATATTTGTTTTGAACAATGCATAAGTTTTGTAATTCATTACAGTGAAAGTGTGTGTGTCTTTTATTTGCCTGGAATTTTTTATAATTGGCTGAACAATTATTGTTTTTGATTTATTAATTTAACATGAAATGATATTTTTTTGATTATTTTCGCTGCAGTTATATTTTCGCTGCAGTTTTAATATGTGCTGAATTTTAATTTAAAAAAAAACTGCTTACATTTTATTATTGTATTCTTTAATCTTCTAAAATGTCCATTTTTGTCACCAAAATTAGAATTTTTGTAAAGATGCAGTCAAACGACTTTAACTTACAATAATTTAGGATTCTATAAATTTTTCCGTCAACCAAAAACTATTTAATGATTTTTTCAAATAAAGCTAGCTGTTTTGTATCCAGTTTCGCTTTTTAACAAATTAAAAATATAAACTGCGTGGCTCTAATAGTCAATGATTCGCGCACATTTTTGTCTAGCTAAGTAGTTAATTATTTAGTATTAGTTTTTATTTTGATACTGTGTACATTTTTGCTCTTTTAAAATCTTTTTTTAAGTTATAGTTATTATTTTTAAAACCTAGCATAATCTTAAGACATAAATTTTGCTCTTTTTGCTTACTATAATTAAAATAAGAAACTGATAGGATTGGAAGAATTAACCTTCGTTAAATTCTGTGATGAAATATGGATGAGAAGATCTTGAATTTTGGTTAAAAAATTCATTCAAAATATCTTTAAATTTTTGTAAAAATTCTACGAGTTTTAGTGCCTTTTGTTACAAGATATTTAGACGAAAAGTTGTTTTTAAGATGTGATTTATAGATAATAACACACAGAAATAAATGGGTGGTCGAATGGGAAATAAAATTACAAATAATGACAAAAGAACTGACTTTTAAATTTTTGTGCAAACAAAACAAACTCATTCAAATCAACAAACAGAGATTTTGTTTTTGCACATAACTTTATTTCATAATATTTTTTTAACTTCAATTTCAATATAATAAGAAATTATTATATTTCAGTTGAACAGAGCATTATCGTTAAATTCACTTTATAGCATTAACATTTGAATATTATATTTTATGTGGCATGAAGTATTTTAAATTGACAAAGTTTGAAGATACCTGACATATAATGTTTAATAATCTAGATTATTTTTTTCTCATTATTACAAATTTAAGGATATTTTTGTGCAATTCTAATCAATAAAAATCTTGCACACACGTTCTTGTATTTAACATACTTACTGAATAATGTATTTCCCTTAAATGAAGAAATTCTCTTGTTTAAATTACTTTTTTTCATTGTGAAATTCAAAAAATGTTTTCTTAATATTGAATATTTTGTTATTTACTTATTGCCGTTTCATTACGAATGATAATCTACAAATTAGCATGTAACAGAAATAAAACATATAATAAAAGTACATTAAATAGGATTTGTTTAATCGATTTTACAAATTTTATCAACATACACATACCAAAGACAAGAATAAATAAAATTTGTATGGATAAAACTTTAATTGAATTTGTACTTCCAATTTTTTCAATTTAAATTTTTTATGTGTCATTTATCTTTGTTTTTTAATTTCCAAGTACCATTACTTAATATTTTTGGTTTTATTGAAATTAATACTTCTTTACCAATTCGTGCGAAAATTTTACTTTTTAATAATAATAATAATAATGATTTCAATGGAAGGAGCAGAATTTTTTAACATTAAATTTTAAAATAATTTAAACTGACATTTATGTATAAATGTTATTGTTTTGTTAGAAATCGTTAAATTTCTCATTTGCTGTTATTCCATGTTTTTGCATTAGTGTTTTCTTTAACTTATCGCTTTTGATGTGTTCAAAAAACTGCAAAAGCTACCAAAGGTTGACTTGGAGGATTTTCTTTTTTTCCCAAAGAATGACAGACCAAAAGTCTAAGAAAGTTACCGTATCCTAAGATCCCGAATGTCTCATAGTATATTCCTTAAACTGGGACTAAGATCAATACCTGAATATGGTAATCTATTTTAGAGTATTAGACCAGAATAGCAAATCGTGGTGGTTCCTAAAAGGCGAAATATATTTCAGTCAACTCAATCAAAGTTCTGGCCAAAGCCTAAAAGAAAAATATATTTTAAATCATGATAATGAAAAATATATTTCAATAATTTCTGAGCAACTCAATTGTTGAAATTCTATCACAACATGTAACTGATTATCTTTTTTTTTTCATGAGAGAAACTGAGGATGTAAATAAATGATTCATAATTTGATTTTTAGTTCAACAATTATAATAGACTATATACCCATTGCGGAAGAGTTTGTAATTTTTGGGAACTTGTTTTAAACCGTCGGTCCTGTTTCCTATACCGTATGTTTTAAACTAGAGATATGCATAAAATGTGTCAGGAGTATGACATTCAAATAAAATATTTTCATGAGAAACTCTTTGTCTTTGTGATCGCTTATTTGTCATTTTATTTTTCGTATTCTTATTGAAAACTTTGTAAGAGGACTATACCAAAACACTATTATTAAAAATTCTTTTTTCTGACTAATTTACAGCTTTACCAAGAAGCTTTTCCTTTTAGCATTCCTGCTCTGAGGTGCCATAGAAGAATTGATTGAATTTGGTTAATTATTTAAGGATTTGCTGATTAATTTGAAAACGTTATTTTTATTTAAATAGAGTAAAATAATTTAATTCGCTAAATAATTTCTCGAATATAAAAATGCAAATATCAATATTATTACTTAAATTTGATTTTCAGCTTTTTAAAACATTAATTAATGTGAAAAATTAATATATTTCTTATTAAAAGAGGAGTTGTGGAGTTTTCCTTGTCGTAGTTATGACGTTAGTTTGAAATGAGCACCCTAACTAATATTAAACATTTTGAAAGTTTCCAGAAATTATAAAATGTGAAGAGACAGAATGAATCATATGAGCCCTTTAAAATCATGTTTTGAGATATATTTTTTGATTATCAATTTATTGATTGAGTTCTTTGCTGTGACCTGCTAATCACAAATGTCTTCCTATTCTCCTCTTTAAGAATCAAAAACTTCAGTCATTTTCCAATTTGTGTTCCAATATCAATCGATCTCACAGTCTTAATCGATATATTCTACAAATAAACATAAAACACCGTTATATTCTGAAATTATGGAAGGAAACACACACATGCAAACACAGACACACATCTGCCGATACTCTACTGATGCAGTGCATTCCAATACTGTGTTACATTATCACATAATCTCAGTTACATTTGAATAAATTTCGATGTTTGATAATTTATGATTGCAATATGAATTCTAGAAATGAAAATAAATCTAAAGATTTTTTTTTGTCCTTGAATAAATTATTTTTCTATTACACTATAAAGGAAGCAATAATTTCTTACTTCAAAAGAAGTTTTCATAACCTATCTAACTGTTTTAGGACAAATTATTTCATCATATTCCTCTAAAAAGCAATATATAAACAATGATATCTGTTCGATTTATTTACAAATTATTTTTAGGTTTATTATTAACCATTTTTTAGTGTGTTATTATCAGTTTATTTCCAAATATTATTTTTTCTTAGAAATCTTATCAACATGTATATATAAATTAGTTTTAGCATCCAAATGGTATGTTATTCAATGTATGGAATGTTTATCAATAACTAGACGTGTTTTTTAAAATTAAATTTCTTTTTCACACCATTTATTAATGTGAACTTTTTTTGACAATGTAAATACATTCTTTAACAGACTTCAATGCATGTAAAACGTAATGTAGTCACATTTCTATTCGATATGATCTGATTTATTTCTTTTTTCTTCATTTATTACCAATAAATTAATTTGTGAGTGATTAATTATTAACTAGGAATTTATGGTATTAATTTTTCTTTTTGTTCAATATTGTTTATATGAATTACAAAGAATAATGTGGGCTATTTTAAAATATGTTAACAGAATATGTGAAAAGGAGTAAAGAATAATTATTATTATTTAATATGTTTATGCAGTAAAAACATAGATAAATATTTCAGGATAATTTAAATAAAACTTGTCCTTTTCCTTTTTGAAAATAAACACAGAATTTTAGCAAAACATTTTAGTAGCTAAGTTTTAACGTATATTTCATCGTTATATTCTATACTTTTATTATTTTGAAGCATTTATAAATTTGTTGCCTTCGCTTTATTTTTTTAATTTACAAGCAATTTCTAAATGCTTAAAAAATAACAATTTACTAATGCTATCAATTAAGCTTCGAATAAAATAAGAAAAACAAGTTAA
>JAPDSC010004519.1:99513-115874 GCA_026290005.1 Latrodectus geometricus | reverse complement strand
TATATATATATATATATATATATATATATATATATATATATATATATGCAGACATGCATGCTATTTAATAATGTGCATTTATAAGGAAACAACTTTTTTTTTATTTTACTTTGATGAATTAAAAGCAGTAGATGTCAATCGATTTGTTCTCGTATATGATCACCATGTGGCTTCCTAACACTATAATGTTTACAAACATGAAATTATTAATATTGTTTGCATCTTTCACAATTTATTTGTTGTTGAAATTTGAAGTGAAACAAGATCATACCGAGATTCACCAATTTTTGCAATGAACTATGTTGGTTTCATTTCATAGGGTTCTCACAATTATAGCTATTTGATTTTTGTTCCCTAAAAAAAAAAATGATAGATTTAGCTAATCCCTCTTGCACTTTATACCAAGTAATTTGTAAGTCATCAATAACCAATAAATCGAAAATTGGAAATAATAAATTTTTATATGCGAATGCTTTTATTTACAAATGTAAGAAAACATATTTGATTCAACTACAGATGTAGTCGAAACGTAGGTCTAGGAGATATAAGCAAAAATGTACCAAGTTAGAAGGTTCTTTGATCTCTATGTCTGCTGTTGCTGTTGCAACAGTATGCTTCCTTGAATTTAGCCCTGAATTAGGCTCTACCAATTAGACAGATGCAGTAAGGTGGGTGGGTCTTCGTAATTTAGATGCAAGGACTAAGTATACTTCGGATAGTTCCACCAGGTATGTTATTTCAAGTGGAGGACATTGCAACCACAACATATTTAACGTGCCCCGACCGCCATTATTGAAAACGACGTATCTTTGTTTGGATCGGGATTTCAACTTATTATTTTTCTACAACGAAAATTAACCCCTAAACAACTAGCCCACTGCGGACTTGTCTACGCCTACACTAATTTTCGAATATTGTCTAGATTTGTGTCTATCTTGGGTAAGATGTGTGTGTGTGTGGAGCAGTATCTGGTCAGGGATATTGGATATTTTACGATGATTTATGCTTTTCTGTTTTCACTGGTGATCACAACCTATGGATGTAAGGACAAATTTCATTTGTTCTATGCAGTATTTGTTACTCAGTAAGTGAACTTAGTTTGAATGAATTTTGGACATCCGATCCCTTCTACCAAAGATACAAGATATTCTGATTACTTCCAGGTACAGTGAGGATATTTTTTAAATAATAGTACTGCTTTTGTCTATAAAACAATTAGATGTAATTTATCAATGAGGTATTACTCAGTGACATTATCCTTGAATGTCATAATAATTTTGTAAGAATATGATGTCCTTATATAACCTGTTAAATTCCTTCTGAATGTGCTTGAATATACAAGTCGGGAAAGCAATTTCAATCAGCTTGGAACAACCATAACTTGTTGACTATTACCTGTATTTATGGCAGAGGTACCAACAGAATCTCATAGATAACCAAGGAAATTTCTTGCCTCATCAAGTATCAGTTTGTTTTGCTGACAGTAGTTTTATTGGAATAGATATTCTTTTTGTTGCTATTAATCAATAAATTATTTTTCTGAATTTGTAATAATATGCATTTATTGATACAAATATTACTCTCTTGTTAAGTTTAATAGCTACAGCTTAATTTTTCTTGGTCTCATGTATATATTTTTGAGCTAAAATGTATTTTGAAGTACCCTGAAATTTTTTAGTCTACTCCACAATAGGTAAATTTTTGTTTGAGAATTTACAGATTATTATCAGGCTATAGTGGACACATTTATCCACTATAGCCTGATAATTTCTATCTTATTCTGAAATGTTTGTAAAATATTAAAAGTTTAATACACACGCTTTTATCATTTTTTGGTATTAATGCTATATAATTATTCCTTAAAATGCATTTAATACAGTGAAACGTCAATCAAGCTTAATGAAATCAGATTCCATTATTCATGATCTCTTAAAATAACAAGTGTGTTATTTAAAGTTTATAATGATAGTTTCTTTAATTTATTCTAAATTATTCAAAATATATTTGTTGTGACTAATAATTCTTGACCGTGTATTTGTGAATTGAATGTCTAATGGTTATTTGCTTGGCCATTAATCATAGTAATGTAATATTCGTTACAAAAATGTTTAAAATGAGTTAATAAATTATATTAAAATTAAAGTTAATTCGAGAACACACATATAGTATCCTTGGCAAGGAAAAGGCAGAGTTGTTGGTTGAGCAAGCTACCTTTCTCAATATTGATCTTGCGTTGTCTTAATTCAAATCTTGCTGAAAACATGTTTCTGTATCAAAATTGTGGTTGACTGAAATACTGAATCTCGCATCCTCAAAGGCACCGTGAACAAAGTGGTTTTTCCCAACAATTTCACAATGTCTGAAATGTTAATACTTCTCACCAGATTTTAAGCTGATTGGTCACGGAAATTTCAGAAATTATATATTTCTTTTTATAACCATGGCTAGTATACTTTAGGTCTGTGGCGACGTCCTGGAAGATCTTGAACAAAATTTGTTACTTACAAGTGAAAGAACGGTTTTGAAAAATTCGTTGGCTGCTGGGGTTTTTTTTTTTTTTTTTTTTTTTTTTACTATTTAGAGGAATATCTAAAAGATTGTTTGTTTTAAAAAAGTTTATTTATTATTAAAACTTTTAATTCTTTTGTTGTTGTCTTGTAAATATCTTTGTGGTTAAATATACATATTTTTGTAAGGTTTGTGACATACCTCGTGGCGCAATAATATCTTTCTTTTGACTTTCTTTATTAAAAAAAAATTCAATGGGTCTTAATAAAAGTGAAAAAATACACTCTTTAATTTAAATATTCACATGTTTGTTTTTGTTTTAATGTAAATCATAATTCAATTACATTTCATGCGTCACAGATGATTATGAATAAGTTTTTCAGTGTAATATACAGTGTTGTAAGCATTGGTGTAAATGTTATTTGTCACTCAATCAATACAATGCTAAGGTCATCCTGAAAGTAACGACCCTTTTACTATAAGAAACGAAAAACGTGATATTTATTTGACAAAATAAATTCTGTTATGTACATGTAGTTTCTTTTACTTCACTTCATAATCTCACCTCCTATATTTATACATTTGTTGCATCTGATCACGAGCTTTCAATATACACTTTTTAAAAGCAGTTCATAAATCAAGTAGAAACTGCATTCCTTGATAAAAATTGCTATAATCGTACCAAATTCTTAGAGATAACTTTGAAGAGAATCTCTTGTAAGATTCTAAGAAAAATATGGTGAGCCATCCCAAACGGAAGATAAGGAATGCTTTCTCGATGAATTGTGTTCCTACACGACCTTATATTATTCCTGCACCCCTAAAAGTTTCTGGTTCAGTACGAAAGAATTTTTTACAGCTAGAGTTATATTCTTCCAGCAATTTCTATTTTTTTTTATTTGAGTCCAAGAACTTTCTGTGCAATAAACTGATTTTAGAAGTGATAAAGAACTGGAGAATATTGTTGATCATTGACTTAGAGAATTAGAGACTCTAAAATATAATACTATGATTCTGAAATTCGTAAGTAGGTTTGACAAATGTTTGAATATATAAGAGATACTTATATATAAGAAGGGCTTCTTGCTTATAGAAGAGAATTGTGTTTTCCAATAAATATTCATTTTTACATTTTCTACAGCAAAACGATCGTACATTTTGGATGACCCTCGTATCTATACCCGTTTATTAGCATGACAGCCACTTTAATTTTAAGCTAGGATGAGATGGAACAATGAATTTTTTTTATGTACAGTGAATTATATTATTGCCAACCATAATTCATAAAAGAAGTCTTTATAAAAAAACAATGTAAAAAATGTACATTTTTTTTAATTACAGGGATGCATTTAATAAAAAACCACTTTTGAATAATGCATATTACTTCATTTTTAAGTTTCTCTAAATCGACCTTTTATATCTTTAATAAAGGGTTGAGGAAAAAGCCATTGGACATATTGTAGCACATCACGGACTTCCTTTAATAATGCAGGATATCCTTGATTTCCTCTTGAAATATCCTGCATTTCATTATTATTCATTATAAAAAAAAAGAATATATTCCTTTCAAATTAATTTGGGTACTTTCACATTATGTTAGCATAAAAACAGAATTTAAAAATATTGCACTGAATTGAATTGCATGTAAAATACAGAAGCTATAGCAGGAATAGAATATTATCCATGCATAGAAACACACAAAGCATTTTATTTCCTATTTTATGAATATGTATTTACTATCTCTCTATATTTCCCCTGAAATGCTTTCTTGTAAGCATATAGAAAGATTCAGAAAATTTGACTAATAAAAGACCGAATTTCGTAGATAAAGTAAATATTCAAAATATTCAACTCTTTGTATGAAATTTAATAATGTTCAAAGCAGATGTTGAGTGAAATATTATTTGGTTGTTTCCTAAGAATTTCATCGCTCATTTTTATCGCTTTATTATGAAACTCTAGTTGATAATCTCATTTTTCCTCTTTTATAAGTTAATATATATACTTCTAGTTTATTATTAGATTTCCTTAGCCAATTGAATTTCTCCTTGTTTTGAACGGTCGTTGTAAAGAATCATATTTCAAAATTTCTCAGAATTTGTCTTTTTTTTTTTATGTTTAGTATTTTTTTTTATTATAATAATAACTTCAAACATTTTTCTATCATAAATCTAGTAGTAGTTTTAATTAAAGAAAAGTTAAAAATATTTTTTTTTCCTTATATTCTGTTTTGAAATATGATATTTATATATTAAAAACTAAATCTTTCTGTACCATACCAATTATTTATTTATGAAAAGATATAGTTTCTAATTAAACTAGTTTTTTTTTAAAAAAAATTTTTTAATACTATTATCTTTAAAATTAGTTGAAATTATTCGCTTTTAAAGAAATGTATTATCAAGTTTTTGTAAGTATTGTCTTTTTGTAAATAAAAAAATATTAAAAATTGATTTTTTTTATTTAATTAGAAATTTAATCATCACACTACAATATTTTGTTTATTTTTAGATTTAATTATTGGAATACTATAAATTTATTGATTGAACAGAAAATTTTCCGTGAATATTTTCCACTTTAAAATAAATTTTTTCATTAAATTGATTGTAATAATTTAAATTCTGATTTCGTTTTTTCTACACTCGGGAAAAATATACACAAAATTATTCGCCGGTAATTATTTACAATGAAATATATAATTAGGTGCTAGCGTTTATCATGTCGGATAGACATTTTTGGAGGTAACATACGGAATGCAGAAAAAAATAATTATAAATTTTATTTCGGATGTATGAATACTTTGACATTGTTTAAAACTTCATCAAGAAGTAAAAAGTTTGACAATTGGATGACAAAAAAGATGTAATTTGTGATATTTTGTTACCGATCAATAATACTATTTGGCAATTTTATCCCCTGCGTCTATGAAATAAAAAAGTAATATTACTTAATTTAACTAAATTTAAAATTGACAACGAGACCAGACTTATATTTATAATAAGATTTCCAATTTTAAATTCTGAGAGTTTGTTAGAATTCATAATTTTTTAATCATTTGATCATCTTCAAGTTGCTTATACTCAATTTTAAAGATGCATCTGTTCCAGTTTCTTAAAAATAGTATATAATTTACTCACATTGATTTTAATCCATACGAATATTTAACTTACCGATATATGTTATTATCAAATATCTGTATAGAAAAACTAATTATTTAATTTTTTCATAGATAATCCAATGACATTAACGACAACAATCAGAATATTAACAATTCTACATGGAATATAAATAGAAATGTTCCAATAATTTATACAAACTTTACTCCCAAAATATCTCTTTGGTAAACCGTGGGAACCAAACAACTTAAGAAACAAAATTCGAACTTTTTTTGTGGTTTGGGTAGGCAGTTGTCACATGTAATTTGCGGTTTTTAAGTGACCCATAGCACATTCCCCAACAAGTAGAATTTGAGATAAGAATTTACGTTGGAATAAAACTTCTTGATGAAGATATAAGGTCAATGTATTTATTGTGTGTATAATAAAAATAAATGTTTTCAAAACCGGAATATATGCAGATTATCCTTTTCTATCTAATCTTTTTGCCGAAAAATGAGCAATGTTTTTCAATTTTTTAAATTTGGCGATAATTTAAATTTTTAATTTTTTTTTTTACTTTAAATATTAAATTAAATAGCCTTTCTTTCTATTTATTTATCATAAATATTACAGATTTATTTCTATAATAACAAATGTCTAAAGTTTCTATTTCTTAGTAAAAAAATAACTGAAAGTCTTTTCTCTAAATATTAAAAGCAAGTTAAATTAGTCTCAAATTTATCTTTTAAGCGTAATTTGTGCCACATTTTTATTATATTATGAAACGCAATGTTTTATAATTTAGTTTTTTCACTAAACCTAAATTTTTTATTAGTTCGCTTTTAAAAATAAATAAAAAAATATTTAAAAAAAATATATTTTCAACTACTTGAAAATTGAAGTTGTTAAATTTCATGATATAATCAATTAAATGCAAGGGAAAACTTTAGCCAATAAGTTTAATTTACGAAATTTCTAAAGGGGAAAAATATACTGTACAACTAAAATGGTACTTTTAAATTTTGAGGATAGCTTTCTTTGTGTGAGGAAATATGATATTGAAAATCGAACATTTGAGCTTGTAAGAATGACGTCAAGAGCTGAAGTTCAGATTTTATTCTTAAAAATCTTTTTTTTTTCTAAAAATGTTAATAATGGTATGAGATTCAAAGTCCCACGAAATCCGAAGAAAAAGGGGAACTTTTTCACATCAGAGTAAAAGATAAACGAACTCGCTTCAATAAATTAATCTAATTTTAGAAAATGATTACAGTATTAAGCCAACCATAGAGTGATAAGCATTAATATTCTGTTTAAATAAAAATCTACACAACACCAATATAAGTATTTGCTTAATCTTTCTTACTTTTATACAAATATGAAAAATAAAATGCAAATTTTATGATAAAATTATGTTGATTTATATATTTTTTTTCTCTTTCATAAAATATCATCAAAAAAATTTAAGTTAACAAATAACAGGGAATTCCGTTAACTGAAATCATTATAATCCTGAAAATCACTCTGGAATTTTTCTCATCATTAAGAATGCTTCATTTTTCGAAGAGATAAAGTTCTGATTTACATCAAAATGTTTTTAAAAGCGTCACTGAAGAGATACTTTTAGTAAAAACCCATCATTTGGAAAGAATTTGAAAAATAAATTTCAAAGGCGTGCTGCAAACTGTAATTATCTTCAAGTTGACAGCCGAGTTATTTTCGCGCCTTTTTTTCTCTGCCGCGTAGATACACAAATTTCAATACCCCAGGGTTTTTAGACGCCTGGTAAACGTCGTAATGGCGATAAAATGAAATCCAGCTGATCAAAACGAGTCGAGTAAGCGAATCATTAAATGAGTCTAAATAAATCTTTCATTTATTCCAAGAAAGAAGAACAGCACTGTTCGAATTTAGGCACTAGTGTTTGAGTTTCTAAAGTAAAACTAAGTAAACTGTGTTTAAAACAGCGGATAGAAAAAGGAAAATATCGCAGATTGTAATTTCTTGTGATTTACTGCTTTAAAATCTTATTCTACTATTTTTTCCGATCAAATTATTATAATACATCCTTTTGTGTTATTATTTAACATTTTTTTAGGTATTCTATATCAAATAAAATATTTTAGAGGAATTCGAAGACTGTTGAAATGTACTTAAAAACTTTCTAAGCTTTTAGAAAATGTGCGAAAAAAAAGTTACTGTAAAACAGTCTGCCACATGAAAAAATATTGTGACATATTTAATCTTACTTAAAATTATTTTTTATTTATAAAATATTATTTCATTAAATTTTATTTATGATTAATTGTTTATAGAAATCGAGTTTATTTTCTTTTAATCTGTAAGTCAGTGATTTTCAACCACTGTGCCGTGACACTTTTGTGTGCCGCCTAATTCTTAAAATGTGCCGCCAAATTATAGAAATGCATATAGTAACATGTTGCTTTTTATGCATATAGTAACTTTTCTTGCATATAGTAACATAATGCTTTTTTTTTAATTAAGAGTAAGTTTATAATTCTTTTTTTTTATTAAATTATTTATTTTATTAAAGTACTCTGTAAAAGAAAACTTGTTTTTTCAGTTAAAAACTTTTTATCTTATTTTATACATTAAAATATTATTTTCTCATAATTTATTACTGCTATTAAGCAGAATTTTTTCACATAATTTATTAAAAATCTAATATATGTTTTAAATTTAATAAAATTTTGTTTGAATTGTAATTTATAAATTTTGGAAAAATGGCTTAAAATAATATTTTTAAACATTTTCAATTAGAAAAATTATATCTTGTTTCTTATTTTGTAACTAAAAGCGTGTACTACAGTGCTTTAATTTTCTAATTTTGTCTCATTTTTTAGACCAACATTTAGATCCTTTATTAGAGTTTATAAACTACTTTTCATTATATGGCCTTAAAGTTAAGAACCCTTATACCCAAAAGAGCAATTGTTATATGAATGGAAAGATATCTTCGAAAATGAACTTAATTATAAGAAGTTTCATTCTTTCCTTAATAGGGATTCTATTTCATTCTTCTAAATGCTATCATGATGCTCCTCATTGTTTAACTATAATGACAAATCTTCCCATTATAGTAGCCTGCTTATTTATCATTGTATTGAAATGAAACAAGCAGTTTAATTATATGTAATCAGTTCAGGTTGAAAATTACTCGCATCAAATATCTGGCAATTATCATCATCTGATGATTATTTCCTGAAAATAATGGTAAGATATATGGGTATGCAACAGCAATATTACGATTGACGATTTCTCTAATGCTAACCAATGATATTTTTATTTACCATTGACTACATTTGCAGTTAACTTTAAAATTATTGAAATGACAGTTTTCAATCAGACTTTTTATAGAAATTTTTCTCATTTGTTCAGTGACAAGTTTGATGAATATTTAATGTTCTACATTTTTATTCAAAGTTGGTTGAATCCTTTTGGCTGAGATGCATAGTGGACGAGTTAATTTACTATTTAGTTTTAACGGCATTTACTATAACTAGAAATACTATAAATGAATGACAATTATGGGATTCACATACTCAAGAATTTACGTCATTTATTGTACATTTTTTTTAAAAGTATTTCATTAAAATAAACTAGTTTTTTTAATTTTCCTGTCTTTAGCTTTTTAATAGGTTACTCCAAATATTAAAAGTATTTTTGGTGCTTTAATAATTATTATATTTAAAACAGTCTAAATTGATAGTGGTGACAAGGAAAACTGTATTAACTGTTGATTGTCAACTGACTATTTATCAAAATTTATTCAATTTCAGATAATGTATTTTTGTAATTTTGAAACATTTACCACTAAGTTTAACAAGTTTATGTTTCAACAACAGAATTTCGTTTTTAAGTGGGCTAAAAACAATCTAAAATGTCTCTAAGAAAAATTGATTAGTAGGAATTATTATTTGAATAAGAATAAGCTACTGAGGTTAATGATTGCATTTCTTTGATAGAGATGTCGAAATAAATTCGCTGTCTCTGTTAAAATAATTGTTTATTCAATGATTACATATTTCCTTCTAACTTAATGCATTACAAATGTAAGGTTTGTTGAACTTTTCTTCATTAAATCGCATTGAAAATGACTGAACAAATTGCATAATGATTCGCGTAACATTAGTGAATCTAATTGCAATTTAAGTGACTATGTTCATCAAATTAAGAACATTACGAAGGATGCTTGAATGCAAAAATGCATTGGTGATGGTGCATGGAATGTGTGTGAAACTAATTATGCAAAATTTTATGTGCTATATCAAAGATTGACCCACGATCTACTGATTGATTAAAATTAATATCAATTAATAACTGAACCTGAATAGATTTATGAATGACATATTCTAAGGAATATTCATATCGAAAAACTAACGTTGATTGTTTGAACCATATGAAAAGTTTTGGATCATAGACTCATACAGATTAAAAAGTAACTTGCTATATACACGCTAAGAATAATTATTAAAAAAGAGAACTCAAAAATTATTCAATCTGGTAAATTTGACTACCTAAAAAGATGTATCTTAAAAGAGTATTCCTTAATACATTAGCATAGATTACACTTGCCAAATCAATTATTTTACCTTTATGAGTTCTCAGTAATTATTATAAATTTGAATTTCTAAACTTTCAACGATTTTAATTCAACAATGAAAAATTGCACAAGTGATTATTATTTTCCACAATATTGATAATTTTTACATATATTAGTTTGGGGAAAAAGAAATCCATTATTTTTACGTGAACTTTATGTAACTACTTTTGGATTCACTTTGTAAAAAGGTTTAAAACAGATTTCATGTAGATTTTTAGGTCTTGCGCGTTACGACTGATGACATGCGGTTAACTTCGATCATTTTTAATATTTTATAGACATTTTCGACGATGCTGTATCCACATGCGAGGTGCATCTCTAACATCAAAAATACCCGAACGGAATCGACGAAACAAAAATTGTACGTAACTGGTTGTTACAGTCTTATATAGGACGATAAACACCTTTCACAATTTTAGCCACCCGGCTGTCTTTTTCGCCGTTACAAGAGAAAAACGAAAATGTATCGAATTTTCTGTTTGTTGTCTTCCATTTTTAAAACCTTGCACTCGTAACTGAATGAATCAAACAAAAAACCGCAAGAGGATATTTTAGTGTCAAATGTCACCTTTCCAACGAGCATAAATCTGAAATTGTTTGATAGATACCTCACGAGATATCGATCACTACAGACATCTACCGAAAAAATGATGGATTACTTTTTCCCCAACCTAATATATAAGCACATACTTTGGTGAATCCATGTTCTGATTTGTAGAGGAAAGGTCATTATACACCAACAAATTATTAATAGAGCGATCTTTTTTATTACATTGTCTACATAGGAATTTTGAGAAGTAAAACTAGTGTTTCAATATACATACATAAATTTATTTCATTTTGTGCTCAATTTGTAATTTATAAAAGACTATTCTAATTGAAATTTGGAGGATATGATTACCATAAGCCATATTAGTACCAGAATCCAAGTTATAAGAATTAACCAAAGGGAATCAGGTTTTTAATTGTTTTTCATAATTATATTTCCTAAAATATTTTCCAAGATTCCTATTTGAGCCTTAAAATAGTTCCATCTCAGACCTTTAAGCATGTATAATTGGTCCCTGGTAGTAATGCTCTAATTTTATGGGGTTGTGATTAGTGTTTCTTAATATGTGTGCTTATGGTAAAATAAAAAAAAAGGCATTAACTTAATAGCTCAAACACCTATTTTTGTCTTGATGTTTTGATTTGCCATAAAGTTTTATTACTTTCCTGATAAAGTCCATTATTGGAAGTTTTTTTGCATTAATTAATTAAGCATGAAATAACAAGACATGTATAATTACTTTAAAATTTTGATATGATCTCAATAATTCGATTCGATTAGAATTTGTTCTGAATGCCTCGTTTAATTCAATTGTCACCCAATCAATGAGGCGACAAATGCATTGGTGAAAAGCGCCATTTTTAGAAGATGAGAATGACGAGTTCCCACATTAACTTTCCATTGTCGTAGTCAGGCCATGAAAATGAGTGGTTGTTAATGGGATACACCTTGGAAAAGCCCAGGAACCTCTTATGACGGTGCCATCATCAGCGCAATTAGAGACAAGGGAATATCCCTGACCGAAAATAGAGAACGCCTTTCATTAAGACTGACACACTAGCCTAGAGAGAAGGCTCTGTTGGTGAAACCTCTTTTTTTTCCATGCGGTACTATTCACAAAAGAAAGAGAGTTTTGTGAACTTTATGAGTTAATTGGAATTGTTAAGACGCTAAATGGTGCTTGAACGAAACGAATATGCAGCTGGAAAACACATTGGCAGAAGGGATTGATTACCTTGCATTTGTTTAATCTGAGTAGATGATACCAGCCTTTGATTTTGAAGATATATATTCAAATATGTCGCGTATCATTCATAAAAATTGTCACTCAAGGGTCAAATTCAAGGATGCGTGGACAGGACTTTTCTGAACTAGAGTTTAGATGATGTTTAAATAATTAATTATTTTTTTATTGTAATATATAAAGCTTTCACATTTATACACATTATTTGAAAGTAAATATTATAGATTGGTTCCATATTAAACATTCTGTAATAAAAAAGAAATATATAAAATTCTCTGTACATGCAAGCTTATAGAAAAAATAAAACTATTTATATTTTTAGTTTTTAAAGGAAATTTTATCTATTATCATGAACTATTTGATCTTAACAATTATTAGAAATCATTTTATCCATATAAAATACTTATTAATAAATTAGTGAGCTTTATTTTATATGCTTAATTTTTATAATATATTAATATAAAATACTTATTTTTATAATATATTAATATAAAATACTTATTAATAAATTAGTGAGCTTTATTTTATATGCTTTTCAGAATGGTAATTTAATTTTATCTTATAATTGATACTGTTTTGGCTAAATTTTAATTTACAATTCACATCAATAAAGTAAATGAAGTAATTTCAGCAATTGTAAAATGTTTTAATTAGATAAAAGGAAAATAAGAGAATAATTTAAACTTACTTCAAAGCAAAGACCAGTGTCCTTTTTTGGCATTTATAGTTCGAGCTGTGAAAATTGGCTCAGATGTTTAGAAAGTTAACAACAATTAGTTGAGTAAAAATTGCTGGTTAATATAAAATTAAATGTGTAACTTTAATATTTTTTAAATCCTTTATCAAAGTTTTAGAAAATAACCATAACTTTTCAGAAAATATTTTGAACATATCAGTTTCCTCTTCAAAAAGTAGTGCTAGCATAACAAACCAAAGCAAAACAGAAAATCATACTTGTGTAAAGGATTAGTTTAAGTGGAAAAAAAATGGTTACAAGAAGCAGCTTATGTACTTTAGAAGTTATTTATAACCTTTTTGCAAATCAAACATATCATCTAAATATCTGATTTTTGCTGTTTAGAATTCATTTGTGTGCAATATTGCAATTTCGGCAGCAGAATATCATGCCTAAAATGTAAAAGTTCTGCAATAAAAGTGCGAGTGAATTTCCTCATAAATAAGTTTTCTACACAAAAGCAGCTGGGAAAAAAGCAAGGTTTTGTTTGATGTAGTAAGATGATTCGTAAAATATATATATATATATTTCTGGACCTTCCATGAACTATTGTTATAGCTTCAATTTCTCTGCCTACTTCTCCAGTTATTCTACGAATCAGCATATTTCTTTGCGTTCTTCAAATCTTATTTGGCACAAGAGATATTCAGTTTCGGAATACTTAAATACTTCTACATCTTTAAGAGTGAAATGTAAAGGGCATTGTTCTTTTACATGTGTGGTCGTTTTCACTTTTTTTAGTATTTACACCAAAGAATTAGAAATTTCTTTTACTTCACAAAGAATGAAATGTTTTTTCTTCAATGAATTTAGTAATTGAATTTTTTACTTTTAATAATGAAAGTAATTTAAATTTTATTTGGAAATAGATACTTATTTGCTTGCGAAAATATATAAATGTTTAGCATATTTCTTTAGTCTGCAACTTAAAAGTTTTACAACAACAATAAGCATTTTATTTTTTTAGTAATAAAATACAATTTTCCATTATTTATAGTTGTGGCAGAGGCATTTCGGCAAAAAAATATTAAACAATCGTGAAAGTTGTTAATTATTTTTCTAAAAGCTGAAAACAATGCAGAAAAATAGAAAACTTTTTCCATGATTGTGTTTACTACTTTAAAATTCTGTTAAACCAAAATTTATTATAGAAATATTCGATGTTGATTAATAGTAAATCAAAATAGTTCATTTATAAGAAATCAAAATAATTCTTAAATTAGCATTAATTCTTACATTAACATTCAAAATAATATCTCGATTTTCATTTCGAATTCTTAATTAATTTTTCTCGTGAAACAGCTCTTTCCTTGTTCTGCATCATTAGCTTTGTTTAAAAAAATAAGCTTTTTATTATAAATTCATGCATTTCATTTTTTAAATAAACATTTAAATCATTTTACATGTTTTTATTTTATAATTTCACCTTATTTTTATAAATTTGTTTCGTTAGGAATCGTGAAAAATGGTGTTATCTTTTGAATTTGATTAAACTTTTGAAAAATGATCTATACAGCTGTGAATATGATAATTCTTATAACACAATAAAATATACGCTAACAAAAATAATATAAAATAGTTATAATTTATTCGATATGCATGCAATTTTTTTAATATATTTAATTCAGACTATTATTAAGCTCTTGATATAATTTAATACATAGAAAAAGATTCTGTAAATGAAAGTAATTCAGAAAATAAAGTAGAATAACAGATGGAAATGAATCGATATCTTTAATAGTTTTAATTAATTCATCAACTTGCATCATATTTACTTCAATATAAATAAAAATTAAAAATGGAAGAAAAATTAATAATTTAATGTTGTTAGAAAGATTCACAAATAAATAAGTACCAACCTTATATTTATTTTTTTATATTTATTTAAGCTAGCTTGAGACTTTCATTAATTACGAAACAAGAATACAAATTATTGAATAAAAATTAAATATATAAGATAATTTATTGAAATGTGACTTTTTATTAAAAATAAACCTTTTTGTGTTTAATAAAATAGTGATTAAAACTGGTAATGACAACAAATTTAAAAATAGAAAATTTATTCCAAACATCAAAGTCAATAAGTTTTTAAATAAACGAATAAATTATAACACAAATTAATTTTCAGTTTCTAATAAATTTAACGAAATTTACGCAATCTTTGTGATATTTTTTAATTCAGTCTTTTGGAGACAATAATTTTTACCATCTTTCGTATTTAATTGTATTCTATGCATTTACTTTTATTAGTCTAAGAAGAAAAACATGTTATTAATTGAATTTTTATGAGAGTATTTTAAAATAAATATCAAAATGGCTGATGTATTTAGATCTAATATACAAATGAGTATTTTTTAAATTTTAACTTAATTTTACAAAAAAGCTTTGAATTGTATTTCAAAAGAAATTATGATTTATTACATAAAATACAATCGATTTTGACAACTTTTATTTTTGAAATTATCAACCTTATTATTGTATTTGGAAAAGCATAAAATTTAACCTATCAAATTCCTCAAAAAATGTAGTCTTTTTTCCCTTTCTAGGAAGGCATTGGCATTCGAAGTGTCTATTGTTACGGAAAAGAAGCTTGCTAAAAATTACCTGCACGGTAAAAGCGATTTTTTTTTATCGGAAATGATAAAATTCATAAATGAAAATCGTTGTGCCTTTATATGTCATTTTTCACTCAACTTTTTCTGACTCAGAGTCATTAATTTTCCGGGTATCGCTTTAAATTTTAATTTTATTCTCTGATAAATCATATCACCGCATCATCAATCTTACCCAGGGTTCCGATACAATCACTTGCTTCTTTTGAGAAACTCGTATTTCCTAGATGTAAAATAACACTTTCCGATATGCGGCGAGTAAATATTTCTCATATTATAATATCGTGGATGAAATGTTGCTGTTTTTTTTTTTTTTTTTTAATGTATGATTGAGCGATTCCTAAGGAAGCGAATTAATTTACTCCCTTGTTGAGTTGAGTTGTAAATAAAAAAGAATGACTTCCGCCATTCGCCTTTACACTTTCAAAAATCATTTGCAATCCATATATGGCACGTCGTAAAATTCGTGACAAATACTTGGAAATGGAGAAGTGATTGAACAGGATTCTGAGCGAAGGATGTGGAAAAGAGAATTTAAATTTCCTTTAATGCTGTTTGAGTCATCTTCAAACAATTAAGAAGATATTCTTTTGATGCATTCAAAAAATAACTTATTTATAATAAAACTTAAATATAACTTAATTTAATTATAACGAAAAATGAAATGTGGAAAAATAAATAAAAGAGACAATGGTTATTTAAAATAATACCATTAACACCCGATTAATGAACTATAAAAAATATCAGTTCATCTTTTAAAAGTTACTGTTATATTATTAATTTAGCTGAAAAATAGTTTGATGAAAAAAAATTTCTGTCTTTTAAAAGGTTTAATAATTACTACATATTTTTTAAAATTAAAAATTTTTATATAGTGAAAGAAAAATGCGGCATTTTTACATTTAATAAGTGTACCCGTCGGGACGAATAATAGTAACCATTGTATATATATATATATATATATATATATATATATATATATATATATAT
>JAPDSC010004519.1:56726-84513 GCA_026290005.1 Latrodectus geometricus | reverse complement strand
ATAAAAAAAATCGCGTTTATCATAAATGCTAATGAATATGATATTAACAAGAAACGGGAATAAATCTCCTTGTTTTAAATAGGTTAAAAAGTCTGACAACTTTTGTTTGTATAATCGCTGAAACAATAGAAATTTAAAAGCAACAAATTTAACTTATCGTGAGAACAATGATCTAGGAAAAAGGGTGGGAAATCTTTTATCTCTTTGGCATTTTACTCTAAATATTAGGCTAAGAGAAGAAGCTTTTTTTTGTTATGGAAGATTAAATTCGCAATTGTTGTCTCGTTTAATAATTATTCCTGTGTGAAGTCATTTGTCTCACTGTTTGTCTCTAAATCGAATGGCCAATAGAGGGCGTTGTTATTCGTCAGTAAACAAACCTTTCTTCTCTTATTTTAGAGTTTACACAGGTCCATTGAATTGAATTTGATTATTTGGCAATTGAAATAATTTAATTGTAATTTGTATTGGTCACAGTTTGAATTTATAATTTAAAGCTAGAGACATGTATTTATTTTTTTTATTGATATATTAAAACAATTAATCAGAAATCTGCTTTGGCATTTTATTTTCCATATTAAATTTTCCAGGATAGAGCAATTAGATTATGACTAGTTAATATCCATAGCACTTAAATTATAACAACACGACAAAATAATAGACCTGTTGAAGTGATTGCCTTGGAGTTTTCCTACTATAAGTTTTTACAGTCCATTACTATAAGTTTTTACCTACTATAAGTTTTTACAGTATATTCTTTTTGGAACCCTTACGTAATGGAGGCTTAAAATGATTTATAACAGTTTTCTACTGTTAGGTTGTCCATCATGCATTGTTATATCAATAAGATTATGTCTTTAATTGATTAGAGATTAAAAGTACTACTTTAAGATAATAAAAGAAAGGTAAGTTTGCTAGTTAGATAACTTCAGTTCTAAAAATCACGTGAGTAAGTATGTGTAATAAAGCACATTTCGAAAATAATAAATTATCATTATTTCTAATTAAATACTAATCAAAAATATTTTTTAAAAAATTTAATTCTAACTTTTATTAATTTACATTCTTACCAAAAAGCTATTCCATATTACGACCTAATAAATTGTTTCTCGGAAAGTAATAACATATAAAAATAAATTTAAATATTTCTTTGAATAAAAGTCATTCCACAACATATTTTAAAGAAAAAAATAATAAAAAAGATTATTTTTATATGCCTATTTTTTTATGCTTTCTATACAAGTTTATTTATTTTACACTACATCATCCAGTCAAAACTTCTTTTAACCCTTATTTATTTTTATTCTGTTTTGTAATATAAGAAAATGCTAACTTTTAATGTTTCTATGTTAATTTTAGTCTGGTTTGTTAATTTAAGTCTTGCTAAATTGGATTTTTTTCGTTAAATAGCGAATGATAAAGAATCTATATGCAATATTTTTAAAGTTTTCCTATAACTTTCAAAAAATTTACACTAAATTTTTAATCAAGATGAAATTTAAATAATTAGAGGATTTAAAGTTTTAAATTTCCATTAATTCATTATGAGAGAAAAAACAAAATAGAATCTAGGCGATGAAAAATCAATTTATAAAATATGTCACGTATTTTATTTCTATGGTGAAATGCAACTTCTGTCCCTGAAATAGTTATGAAATCAATTTCATGTGACGCACGGGACAACATCAAGAGGGACGGGTTTTTCACCAAAATAAATATTTCGCCAACTTTCTTCTATGGCGATGAAACAATATGGTGTCACTCTCATTTTTGAACTTTCTTTCTATATATTTTTTTTAATTTTTTTAAACAATGTTTAACATATCAAATCCAACAAATCTGGAAAAGTGTGTAAAATAAAAACTAAGTTAATTTACTATCTGAAAATGTTTCGGTGAAATAATAAGCTTATTTACAGGAAATCACATGTTTTAGATGAAATGTGTCGGAAGATTAGTATTCTTACTTCCTTCAATGATTCAAACCGCAATTCTAAGAAGTTGGGTGTTTAATTAGCATGCGGATATAATGTCCTGAAATCCCATATTTCGTTTTTTAATAGATGGTATATAAGAAAAATCCCCAGGGTCAAACTTCTGTTACGTTTATTTGACAAATTCTTACTGGCGTATATATCTATCTATAAGAATCTTAGAGGCCCATGTTTATTTAAAAACAGTGAAAGCTAAGAGTACTGATATCAAAATAAATAAAATTAATTTTTAAAAAACATAATTGATCCCAGAAATGTTTGGAAATTCATTACAATAGTTTTATTATGTTGAGGTGCATCATTAAACGTGAAAATATGGTACATTTTTTATAACATCTAAAATAAAGAGCAATAAATTAGGAAAATGTTACATCAACACCATTAGAATAATTTTTTTTGGCACTCTTAAACCAAATTTCAGTGACAATTGAAGAAAAAAATAATGTATGATTTGTTCGAATGCGTTTCTGTGAAAGAATATTAAATCCATTAACTTGCTAAAATGCATTTGTTATCAAAAGGTATGGAAAAAGCGTACCCTAAATAAACATTTGAATACGGATATAAATTAAGAATTTGTTTTCCTATAAAAATCTACCATGATCAAATTGAGCTTGCTATTCTAAAATGTTTTTCCCCAGTAGGAAAATTACACTTTTTAATTAGAAACAATGATTCATCAAATTTTTTTTTACTATTTTGAAAAGGCCAACAAATGATTCGTGTATTTCTAGGTCATCAACCTTATGCCGAAAAACTATGGCTTCTTCTTCCTGGTTTCAAAGGTATTCTATAATATTATTGTATGCTCGATTTAATTAATGTATTGTGTGTGTGTGACTACTGATACGCAATTAGCATAATTTAAGGATATGATAATGGGGGTTTTTTGCAAGTGTAAGTGAAAAGGTTTTTTTTCCCCGGATTATTTTATTATTCTTTCAATTAAAAAAAGTCTAGCTTTTAATTTCATCAGTCCTAAAATATTTCCTGTATAAGTTAAGGTTTTCTTTATCTTATTCTCTCAAATTAATACATTGTTGAACACAAAAACAACAGACATAATTTTGATTTCAAGTATATTTTTCCAAACGCTGTTTTTCAAGTACTTCATAAATTTGGAACATAAAAATTAAATTCAATTTAAAGTAATGCTTTCAATAATTTTTATTCGAACATAATTTATAAGCCCATACTTTTCAATATTTAATGAATTTATAAAGTCATAAAAAAAATAAATAATTCTGTATACTCTTTTTTAGTTCTTAAAATATTATACGAGGAAAAAAAATGTGTTCAAAAAAGGACTTTTTTGCAACTTTTTTTTAGTATGGAAGAAAATATAAAGCTTAATATGCGCTTAATAACGTGGGTTTTTTTTTTAAGGATTAGTAGCTTTTTAATAGAGAGAGAATGAATTTATCAAGCTTCTTTTCACATTTTCTTTCAGACTTAAAAGTTGTTTTTGTTAAAATTTTGGAGAATGAAATTTTAATAAGATTAAAATTAGATTACACATAAAAAATTAAAACACGCAAGTACAACAATCAACTAGAAACTATAAAAAAGAATGGATTGAAAATAGTAGTTTTATTTAAAATAAAAGAATGTGTCTCCTTTTTTAATGTTGCATTTGACATTTACAGCAAACGTAGATTTAGGAAATAAATCTTCCCCATTTATCCAAAACTCCACAATCATATTTTAGGAAACTATGAGTTTAAAATGATATAAAACATAAAAACCAGAGTAAAACTTTCTTTCGTGTCATATGTGCCCTGCAGTGATCTGTACTTACAATTTCTGCTTTATAAGGAATATTTTAAATTGATCACAATTTCTATTATCAATGCCATTGGTTCAAAATATTTTTTGCCAAATTTTGAAAGTTGTGAAAAAAATTGTTATTTTTATTAGCAGGATGCTTTTCTTAATCCCCGGATTTACATGAATAGCGCTCTTTTCCTCACACAAATGCAATCATTGGTTTTCCAGTTCTGATAAAGTCTTGTGCAAAGTTTAGAGGAGGTATGTGTGATAAATATGATGCCTGTTTAGTAATTTTATAGCAAAAATGCAGCATTATTCGATATTTAATAATAAAGTATTCAGATATCTTGTTAAGATTTTTAATTACTTTCTTTGAGAAGTGAAACAGACAGATTAACAACCGAAAGCCGTCGTGACATTAGTTTATCCTCTGCGAATCGTCTTCTAATTGGTATTTTATTGATAATGGACCATATTCACTGCAGCAAAGGAGAAAACTGGGAAAATACACAGACACCATCCTAGCAGTCGTGTATGCAGAAAACAGAAACGCAATATCCATCTCCTCTTACTCATAAGAACCTGAAATCGAATTTATATCTATCCTCTCCGAAGAATGGTGTCCAACTAATTAACCACAGTAAATGCTGAGTTGTTTACATTATCACATAATAGTTATAAATAGTCTACAACTCAAACTTAGCACTACTGAAAAATAATTTACATAATATTCCTACAATGTTAATCACCCCGCAAGGAACATTATAGCTCAAATTAATTCCTCTTCCCGTTTGATTTAATTAGGAGTCATATTTCTAAAGAAAGAACGGATAGTGACAGTCATTGTGCTTACTTTAAAATTATAGTTTTATTCTAAAATTAATTAAGATCATCAATCAACATAATTAAGAATTTATTCTAAACAATCATCTTTAATGAGAAGCAGCAATGGAAACAAGAAATTTTATGGCAAATTATTTTCTCAAGTTTTCAATTTCACTGTTTTAATTTTAATATAAGCAATGGAAAAAATTGCATTTGCAAATAAGAGAGATGACAAGTAAATGATCATTGTCTGAACCAGTGATGTAATTTTGTTAATAGTATCAATTTAAACTACCAACTTAAAAACATATTCATACTATCGCATAAAATAAAATTAATGAAGAAATCACTAAATCCCATTTTGTTCTCGCCAATACATGCCAATTTAAATTTATAAGATATAGCATTATTAGAGCTTTCTTTTTGAATATCATATGTATAGCTATAGTATAATTTGTTGAACCGCGCAGAGTTCTAGTCGAGAGTTATCAGTTTAAAATTATAGAGAGTTGCATCGTGTGAAACTCTTAACAGCATACAAATAGTATTATGGTGTTAGTAAACAATAGCAAATGAATATTGTAATTCCATTAGAGCATAAATATTTTATTTAGCAATTTTCTGTTTACCATTATTAAAGCTATTAGCGTTTATTTTATAATAAAGCTCTTGAAATTGTTGATAACAGAAACTAAGATTTTATGCACCCAATTCCAACAATATATTTCCAGACATTATTATGCACTTTCGTAAGATACAATATTAGTTCAATTGTTTTGCACTTGTGCAGAAGGATTAGAAATAATATCCTCGAGTAAGAGATTTTAATAGAATTGTTACATATTTTCTAACAAATAGTTCTAAAAAAGATTTAGAATTTAAAATTTCTGTGTCTTAACCATTTGAATATTCCACTGTAAAATAATCTTGATAAATTCAATAATATTGTTTATAAACTTATTTTTGCTACCCTGAATAATTTTGATTGAAATCTTTTCTCAATATCGACAATTTTTATTAAAAATATTAAAAACAAAGGGAAAAAATATACAAAATGTTTTTAAAAAAAATTATTCATTTTGAAAACCATATTTAAAAGAAATTAGGTAAATACATTATACCATTTACATAAATTTAGATAAATCCACACGTCTTCACCAGTGTTTAAAATTAATAGCAATTGAAAAATTTCTGATGTAGGGTTCTTACGATACGTAGGAAACAAATTAGCGTGATTACAAAACACATGTTTTTATATATTACTTCTGGTGCTTCATTTTTCTTTTATTGTAGAGTGCAATTTGTTCAATACGTTATTGCTTGTTTAAAAACATCTATGAATGCTTATTGAAATTATGGGATAATATTACGCCACAATGACTTTGGGTGATTTCTTCAGATGGGTACAAATTTAGATTTGGTTGATTAGTCTTGACACAGTATAATGACCAGCCCAACAGCTGGAATGTTTCTTTAAGCATTCACAGCATTATTTTATTGAGCAAGGAATTTTTTATGCGTAAAAAGGACGTGTTAACATGCCAAAATAAAGAAAACCCGAAATCTCGCAAGCATCCACACTGAGAGATGGGCATGCAGAAGGCAGAAGTATACACGGCTCTCAAAGTGAGTCCATCTTCTGTTGTTCAAAAGTGGTTGAGATTGGACCCAGGATTAAAATTGCCATCTATTTTATTAATGAGGGGTTTTAAAATGGTGTGTTTAAAGTTTAAAAAAATGTCTTTTAATAGGACTTTTCATAGATACTGGATCATATTCCTGTATTTCAACAGGGGAAATTTGGGAAACTTCCACGCAGCCACCCCGACAGACATGTATTCAGAAGCCATAATGCACAAAATTTATCTTACTTAGTTCAGCAGTGCTTTGGTCTTCTTTATCTGAAGAAAAGTGTCCAACCGCTAGCCCTTAGTGGGTTGGTTTATCGTTTTACCGTCAATTTCCCACACGATTTTTAATTTGATTTAGGGTTTCAAAGGAATAACGTACCATTACCAATATTCACGCCGATGATTGGTAATCACGTGAGAATCCAACTCACAAACTATTGAATTGAAAGCCAGAAGGTAGATAATCATTCAGCTAACAGCCCAAAAGACCAAATTTTGGTATTCAATAAACTTTCTAACTGGATTTTAAGTCTTTTTAACAACTGTAAAAAATATTCAACGTTTAGACAGAAACTTTAAACGCAAATTTTGTTTATAATTACAAAATTAATAAGATAATTTTCATTTTATGAATTGAGTGGGAGTGTTAATGACTGACATTTAAAAGCACAAAGTGAAAATATCCTTGTTAACAGATATATTCAAAGTATCTGGAATTATTTGAACACTAATAACTTTTTAGAGAAATTTGATGTTAAGGAATTTTTTAATTTCAAAAGCTCATTCAAAAAAATCTACTACAAAAGTATTTTAATCTTTTTTTTTTTTTTTTTTTTTTTTTTAAATTAAAAAAATTATTTACTTTAAATTTTTTTAAAAACTGGATATAATCAGTTTTCAAATAACCTTAATATTTTAACCTGTGTTTATAATTTCTTAAACATTATTAATGGTATCTTGAAAAATATAGTTAATGTGTATAAAAAATTTCTGCTGTAATGTAGCAAAAGGATTTTGCAGATCAATTTTCATCGTACCCAATAGAGAAGGATGACCACATTTACAGGAAATAGATAACTATATTTGAATAAAGAAATTATTTATCAATATATCCAGTGAAAGTGTTCATATAACTCCTCCACTTTTATAATTATCAAAATTATTAAATTCATATTTAATTTACAGTATGGCCCTGATCAAATATTAGAAAATGTATACTTTTAAAATAAATAAAATAATAAAAATATTTATTCTTAAATCATATTTCAAAGTTTGTAAGTAGTTACCATTTTAGAACTCTTTTAATATCCTAAACTAACTGTAGATATTAAAAAATCATTGATAAATTCTATATCTGTATAGAAAAGAAAACATATTCTATACATCCCTTAAAATATTTTTTAACAAAAATATTTTAAGGGGTGTATAGGAGATTGTTAAGAAAAAAAAAAGACATATCATAGCTTTAAGTTATAACTAATTTGTATTCAGTAATGATTATTAACCACCAGTAACATATTATCTGATAAAGATATATTTTTAGTAAGTATTTTAATTAGTTTTGCTTTTTTTTATAAAGCTTGCTTTCCTTCTTCTCATTATTAACCTCAGAAGTTTTGTTTTGCCAGCTGGTTCCATTAATTTTCCGCACCCATGACACGTGTTAACCTCTTGCTGAATTATAAATAAAGAACTCATTCTCTAGTATATGAGAATAAGTAAATATTAATTTTCTCTAAACATCTCTTTGATAATTTATAGAACAAAATTTATCTAATGTAGTATTGTTTGCTGTTTAACTGAAATTTCAACATTATCTTCTTTAAATAAAAATATTAACCCCCAACACCACAAAAAGAATTGGACTTACAAGATGGAATAAAATGCCAATGTCAGATAGAACAATACTCTGCAGCTCTATCTTAATTATACCATAAAAGGATCATTCAAATTGTGAAGAAACAAGTTAATAACATTTTGGATGTTTTCTGACCGATAGATAAATTACCTTATTCTTAGACAGAAATTGCTTATTTATCTGTATAAAACCATGTCCGTATCCAACCATACATTTCTACTAACATCATTTGAAGGTTTTTATTTGCGAGAAAATTTTCTTTTGAAGATCATCAAATATGCTTTTTTTAAGTTTATTTTGTTATCATTATTAGAGTCTAAATTAGTTTCTTGCACAATAAAATTGAATTTCTGAGAATCAGAGTTCTTCATCAAGAAATGAATCTGGTTTTGGATGATTATAGGCAAGCTTGATATTACTGTTGACAGTAAATAATTTTGCTGTTTCGTTGATAAAACTGCTGCTCTGTTGTATATGATTGATAGGAAATGATATCCCTTCGAGTCATTTTCAACAAGATAATATCTAAATTCACATTTAAAGAATGTCTGGAGAAAACTTCAATGAGATCAATGGATTTAATTGACTTGCACGATCAATCAAGCATTTGTCATCAATTAGGTATATCTTGATTAGCAATTCCAGCAAGCGGCGAATCAATCTGAATTGGTCAGCTTTATATAAATAACCTCTATGCTATTATGTTGCTTTTAATGGAGTATTTTTTTCATTATTTATTATCATTATTATAGTCTTGTGTTCTGGGCTTGATTATGTTTTCAAAGTGCCTCGAACAACGATGAAATTTTGCTCTTTTGCTAAGAATTTCTTCGAAAATACATAAATGTTTTGAAAAAAATTCTACCTGCAACAAAAATATAAAGAAATATAGGTTTTGAGATTCTATTTTTGAGGATCTTGACTATATTTATTTATGTGATAATTAGGCGCAAGTTTTTGCTGAGTTATAATTGGGTATTATTGTCCTACCATTTATTAGTTTTAATTCTTCAACCATAATTAATCATGAAAATTTAAACATTAGCACAAATCATCACCAAAATTTTTATGTATATCACCACATAAATAAAAGATTTTATCTCATTATGAATTCCTCATTTATTTTGGTAAAGAAACTTTTTAAAAAGTAATTTCATATTGTAGAAATCAAATTTTGCAATATAACCCATTTTGACTTATAGGGCATTATTGCACACATTATAAATGTCAATAACTTATTTCAATAATGTTTACTTTCATCACACTATACATAAAGATGTCACGTCATAAGTTCTAACTAAAATTCACCAGTTCAGTGAAATAGTTTATCCTCCAAGCAATTTGACCTTCAATAATTGGTCAGTTATTTTATGATACCAGCTTATTCATAAAGAAGAGCGTTGAAAATCCCAACTGACATTTCAAACAATTGCAAAATAAGTAGCAATGATGAAAATTTAAATCACCCGCATATCACCATAAAATCCTTGATCTTACTCAATGCTTCATTCGAGTTTGTTGTTCCAAAAACATCAAAGAGCTTTCAAGAATTCACGCAATACAGATACTCAGAAATAGAGAATTTAATGTGTTGTGCTAGCAGGTGTCGGAAATAATCGAAGGAGCGAAAAATCGATTCATGTTATGCCTTCTCACATTATCGTATCGTATTTATCACGTACGTCGTCAACCATTAAAAGCAATTCACAAAGAAAAAAATCGATTGATAAAATATGGATGATTAGTATCGTAAGCGTTTTCCTATCCTTAATTGGAACAAGTAGGTCACCCTTATATTTTCAAGGCTTTGAATACAAAGCGATGAAGTAGATTACAGGAATAATTGCAAAATTATAAGGTTCATTATTATCTAAAACTGAATATAATAACAATGAATATATGCATATGATTAGAATATTAAAATTGCTGCATTTAAGATTCATAACATATGTATGATGAGCTCTTACATCGGTTTAAATATCGATTTTCTTGGAGAAAATTACTAAACGCTTCTTCGGCTCATATATTACTGTCATACATTATTCATTTAATTGTTATTTGTAGCAGTCTCGTTGATGTTATCACACACATCAAAATCGATTATTTTTCTCTAGGTCTAAGCTGTTGTTTTATCAAGTTTTAAATGCTGCATTGAAAAGGTGAAATATAATCTTAAATAAACAAAATTGGCTCATTTTTGCAAGTGCATTTAAAGATTTAAAATTATAATGAATCAATAATTTTTTTTATTGTTATTCGGAAATTGGATGATTTTTTATAGCCTTAGATTGAAAAGCATTTTTATTTATTTCTTAAAAGTATGAGCATTTTCCTGGGATGTTTTATATTATTTCAAATATAATGCCAACTAAATTTATCAAATGAGAGTATCGGAAATGTAAAAAAAATGAAAATACTAGATTGTTGTTGTGCAAAAAAAGCAGGTTTTTAAATGAAATTATGTGTGGTCAACTTTCAGGTATTAAAAATAACCATTTCATGTTGGTAAGAATAATTCTCTTTTTGCAGTCAACTTACCTTTTATTGATAGGTTTTGAAGTAATAGGTTATGATTAAACAAGAAATTTTTAGAATTTCACTGTTGATCTTAACACTGAAAGTGTTTTTAGGGTAAAAGTGAAATGAATGAAATTGTAAATAAGCAGGTTCTGAAAAAGAACCAAAAGCAATCTAACTGGTATTTTCTGTTACCGAATGTTAAGCCAAACTTTACTTAATTTTATTATAAACATTGCATAAATATTAAAGCATAACATCTTTAATATATTATTTAAAAACTTTCCTTTAACAATGTATTACATGAAAAATGTTTATACTATTTTATCAAATAAATAATATAGCAATTTCTGATTGTTTGATATCCAATATTTTTATTTATTTTGCATCTGTATATGGAAATGGACTTCGGTTGTGATCAACTAAGATGAGGTATATAACTAAAAATTCGAAAAAGAAAATCTAAAACAATAATTAAGCTGATAGTTTGTTAAATCACTGCAAAGAAATTCCCAACTTCTTTACGAAAATAGTGTTCTGGCAATCTCAGCCAATCGAAAAGCAATAAAAATATGTTCATTAGTTACAACTGTTATGCCAAACTTACGTGAAAATTTAGGGCTTCCTATATAAAGACAGAGAAACAGAAGTAGTACAATAATTACTGCATTTTGTTTTGCATGCTAATCAGAATGGAATATTACGGTTAAGATAATTATAATATATTAAAATATTTGTATTGCAAAATTATAATATGAAATGAATAATTTATTCAAAAAAGAAAATACATAAATGTGCTGATTTTAATTTATCAGTTTGATTTTTCTGTTATTATGCTAAAAAATATAGAACATCTATTCTAAAAAACAAATGAAATATGTGGTACAAAAATGAACGTTTATATAGAACATGTTTTTTTTAACATAAACATTTCTTATATCAGTGAAAAATCCTATACACTAATTCTTATTCGTGGCTATAGTTTTTCATGTAAGATTTTTATTTAAATGAGAAAAAGAAATGTTATCACGAAAAAGCGTGTGTAAGTTTCCCACAGTTAATCTTTATTTATTCTGAGAAATTTTAGATTTTTATATGTTCTTTTTCTTACACAAACAGCATGTAATACTTAATACTTTTTGGTATCCTCGGTTTAAAATATTAATTTATTATTAATAAAATTAATAAAAACTTAAATATTTAAGTTGTAAAAGGAGTAAAAAAGTAATTTCTTGATAACTTAGATTTTGTTTAATTTATTTAATTTTTATTTCAATTTACAGACCAAACATAATTTTATTTAATTTCTACCAAATTTATTTACATTTATTATTTTTTAAGTTTAATTATCTTTTATTTAAAATAACTTCCTTAAAAGAGTTTTTCATTTAATTGAAATCTTAAGCAAACAATAATCTCAAGATTTAGCTAAGAAATAATAAATGTTCTATCCATTATTACTTGAGTCATTGCTGTATAATTAGCGTGAGTTAAAAAATAAAGAAATACTGAGAACAGAAATAAAATAAGGAATTATTGGAACCAAGAACATTTAAATTGGTAAAAAATTAAACTCATTAATTTATCGCCAAGACTTAGCAAAGTTTTGAGAAAAAAGAAAATAAGCAAAAGGAATAAAGCTTCGAATTAAGACAATAAATAATGTGAACCGGAAGAAATCTATAGACATAAATATCATGCTATAAAAACATTACATGATCTGATATAAGTAAGCTAAATGATCACCCTTGATGGCAATATTTTGTTTTTATTACCGATATATTTTTTTCAATGTTCAGTCAATTTCGAACATATTTCATTAGAATCTAAGATTAAGTGCATAAAAATTTTATATTACACTTTTATTATACAATGCAGTCATATTTTTTCAAAGCTATAGGTGTTTGATTTAAATATAGAATTTAAAAAAAAATTTCTTTCATTCTGGAATAAAGCTATTTCAGACCTATAGCCACTTAAAGTCTGTTCTAAATATTTTTAAAAATTCCGAAATAAATTAGGGTCATAAAAATTTAAAAAAAAATGATTTTATAGTTTTCAATGTGTATAATTTGTAAATATAAGGAAATATTGCTTAATATATCGGGCCACACTCATTAATATATCGGGCCACAAATCCTACTTTATCGAAAAAATTATTATCTCAATCATAAAAAGGAATGAATTAAATTTTATCTGTTCAAGAATTACTATTTTGAGCTAACACATCATTTACAACAATCCATAAGTTGATAGTTATATATTCTAAGAAATACATTATTAAAATCTTATCGTGAGTGAGACTTTGTTGGAAAAGTAAAGTAAAATTCAAACTTAAGATGACGTAGCAATTCCAAGCCTATGATTGGATGACGCCGTGCAACCAATCATGGATTTGGAATTCGCTATTCAAGAATTCATGACTACTGTTGATTTCATGTGAGGTGGTGACGCTGTTAGTTTCCTCCACATAGTCGCCAATTGTTTAATCAGTCATAGATACAATCACATACAGTTTACTAAGAAAGTCGCCAATAGTTTAATCACGCCATTTCAGAGAGACACAAAAACTGTGTACAAAATTCTTTTATACTGAGTAAAAAAAAATAAATAATTTCCATCACTGTAAGACATTAAATAATAAGAGAATTATTTTTGTTACATATCTGAACAAAATCAAATTCAAAGTTAATATAATAAGCTGTTTCTAATAGAAATTTACGAGCACAGAACGGTTTCATAAAAAAGGGTACTCTTTTAAGTCTATAATTATTTTAATGAAATTAAAGTAAAAGGTTTCTACACTTTCAAATTTCTATACACATATTTTTTCAACTTTCGTTTACTTATAATTGTAATTAAGAACGATTCATGTTTTCAATTATTAAAAGTAAAAAATATAATGGTTATGTGTGTTAATATTAAATAAGAATTACTATTTTAGACGCTTAATATAATAGTTCCTAAACATCTTTCTAATGTGTGATATTATAACTTTAAGAAAAAATATTTATCTGAACTTTCACCTATCAGAAAAAGGTATACAAATTTTATGATAATCTGTATTTAATATTCAAGTGAATCATAACTCTTATTAAACAGTAATGAAAATAAAATATTGGATAAAAAAATTTTTTTAGTAAATTTAATCAATTTGAAATAGAAGATAGCTCTTTATTAAAAACTATATTTAATTAAAATTAAATTAATTAATTAATTTAATCATATATTTTGTGCAGTGAAGATTTCAAAAGAATATAATTAATTATGCATCTATATGACTGTATTTGACAATGTATTTTTAAAACATTTATAAATTAAAAGAATCTGATATACTTTCATATATAAATTAAAAAAAGAAACATTAAATTACGCAAATAAAAGCATTAATTATATAAAATAATGTAGCAAAATGACTTGCAAAATAACAGCACAATTCAACATTAACGTATTTACGATTTCAATAATTGAAAATATTTGCAAATTTTTAAATTTCGTTTTTGAATGTGTTTTCCATTGAGGTTATCCAAATTTTTGTTAGGAAAAAAATGGAAGGCAATAGTGCTTGGGTCGCGAAAAGACAGTCATAACTATTTGTGAAATTCCAATAAGTAATAATCTGATTTTAGTAAATCGATCACAAAATACGAAATAATTTCGGCGCTAGAAAATAAAATGAGTTGGGCAAACATCTGAACCTGTATGTGCATTTCTTCTGCATTGTTCAGGGAAAAAGAAATTTAGTTCTTTCTGAAAACTGAAAAACTTGTGCAAATATTTAAAGTGGGAAAATATAAAAAGTAAATCAAATTATTACTATAAGTTTGCTAAAAATTTTATTTTTTATTTGGAACGGGAAAAAATTTAATTTTAAGGTAGCTAAGGTTTTAAAATGTTTGTTTATCACCAAAATTGTTTTCTGAATCATATCTATCGATATCTGTTGTTTTAATCTCAAAAATTTTAATTCCAAATATTTTTATTTCTTTTTTATTTTTAAATGTAATATCCTTAGAATATATTTTTATGTATAATATATTAGTATATTTGTATTTTTGATTGTTATAAACGAAGAGAAAAGCACTAGAAAATGATGACTTAATCTAAAAGATTAATAAATAATCTAATAAAATTAGTTAGGCTTATCATCATGTATATTAATATTAACATTTAAACTTCGATGATCATTTTCCAAAATTTAAATGCATATTGTCAACAGAGGAAGAAATATAATTTATTTACAACATTATTTAATATTAAGAAAAAATTATTTTTAACGGAATTATTTTCTCAAATTACTACAAACAACAAGAATTTAGCAATTTTCGAGTGGCAACAAGAATAATGAGTACAGGGATTGAAAACTTCAGTTACAATGAAGTGTGGTATTGAAATGTTATGTCCCGAATTATATGATAATTAGTGTTCTTCCCTTTTGTTTAATTTTGTAACTATTCTTTTCTTGTACTCTGTTACTGAGAATATCGAAGTAAATAATTTTCAGATCTAACCTGGTATTGTTTTCATTCAAAAAAAAAAAAAAAAAAAAAAAAAAAAAACGGTTACAAATTTTATTTTACAAATTGTCAAGTATAGAAGAAAATTCTAATTACTTTGTCACTCTTTTAGATATAATAAAATACAAACCAAAATACTAATTACAACCATTGTATCAAGAGTTTATACTTAGCTTCCATAATTATATTTTAAAAATGTTTATTTAAGAAAATATTTATTTAGAAAAATAAAAATACAAGAAATATACGATACATAATACACCACCTTATCTACGAAAATTATTAATTTTTAATTACTCATAATTTTTGCAATTTATATCATTATCGTCCTTAATTTTAATTGTTTTCATTTCATTTAAAGTAATTCATTTTAATCTATTAAATGAATTAAGGTCATAAAACTAAAATATATTTTGCAACTGAAAGCGTTAAGAAAACATCTTCCTAGGCGATGCTTCTATAAAAAAAATTCCACTATATAGAATAATTATTTGAGGCGAACATCTTTAAAGAGTTATTAAAATTTCGTAGGATACCAATCAAAATATGATCAAATCTACTTCACCGTGACAAGAAATCACGCGCACGAATTCAGGGTATTACAAAAACAATACTTCGCGATACGTAATAAATGTTATTTGGAATCTCGTTTAAGAACTTTGAATGCTGGGAAATTTAGTTGATTTATTCATAGCTTGATCTTTTGTATATTCAGCAAAGTTATGAAATATCACTTGCGATATGATGAATACATTTCTTCTTCTAGTTTTCAGTGTAAAATATATTTAAAGTGTATCAGCGTCATTTTACAGATTAATATATTTGTGGCTAAAATATATTCAAAAAATTTTCTATAGTACGTTTTTCAAAGTATTTTACGATGTTCGACATAAATAGATAGGATTTGTTTAATGCCACTTAATTTAACAATTTTTAATTTGAAAATACATCAAAAATGGATTGATATATTCTAATTTATTGTTATTGCATGTTCTTATTTCTAATTCGAACAAATTAAATAAATTGTTATATATTAAAAAAATAGAATACCTTATAAGTATATACATACATACAATAAAAAAGGTTAGAATTTTTTCCATTTCTTTAAGATCAGAAAAAGAAAGAATATATAAATATATCTTTATCTATTTTATTAAATGAATTTTCTCAATCTATATAGCATTTTTTTTCTTAAATTACAATTAAAAGTATGTAAATAAGACAAATTATAACATTTTTAAGATAGGGTATAAAATTATTATATTTATTTATATAAAGAAAGGAAACAATTATATTAATAAATAAACCTTATTATAATAACACATCTTAGATAGCATTGACTATAATTTTATGAATATAAATGTAATTATACAATAAAGTAAATTACTGCATAAATTGCAACAAATACTATTATCAGTTTTTCATATGTAGTTATATTTTCTGTCAATGTATAATATGAATTTTTCTACTGATATTTGTGACAGTGACAAAATAAATTATTTATAAAAAGTGTCTAAGATTTCACTAAAAATACAAATTATAATTAGAAAGGAATTTTTTTATTAGTTTTAAAACTACATGAAATGAAACACGATCATTATTCGTAGCAATTTTATTTTCAACATAAGAACATTAACATTATTAGGTTATTTTAAAGTTAAGCAAAATTACATAAAAATTCTAATTTTCGATTGTTGTTTGGGTAACTGAATGGCTAAAATCAAACTACTTAAAAAAAACTTCATCAGGGTGATGTATACATATCAGGAATTAAAGTTATCTTTTTTGAGAAAATATTTTGAAAATTTTTCTTAGAAGACAAGGTACCAGAAATTCTAAAAAGAAAAATATGTGCTATCAAATTTCTTAGTTATCGCTACCAGACTAGACTTAAGAATTTATGGAACAAATTCTTTTACCAAGTAGTAATTTTCGTGTTTCACTATATAGTACAACTAATATTAGAATGGTACCAGTTTCTCCTTGGTATTGTGAGTCCTACTTCATATTCGATTGCAAGTCCTAGTCTATCAACAAAGGAGTGATATGTCCAATGGCATTTCAGTTTGTTGCCAGACGTGCAATCCTGCAGCTATTGTTCATTTCAGACGTCTGAAACTGGCGCCAGGAAATCGGTGTGCAACCGGATTTCCACGGATTTCATGTCTTGAAACCATGTGTGGCTTGATCTACAAATAATTTTAAACCCTTCTGTACCATATTTTAATTTGACTGACATATTTTTCTATTATGATGTATATTCTATCAACTTGTAATATGTAAATTTTTGGATTTTTCTAAATAAAAATTGAAAAATAGTTAATTGAAAATTATAAAATTTGGTCTAATAGTATTTTGTAGTTACAACTATTATGTTTATGTCATCGTATTATGTATTATTTGTTATTTGTAATTAATTATGAATATTATAAATTAAGGAAAGCAAGCTTGGTATTTTTTATTTATACAGATTTTTTAAAAAAAAATTTAATTCATATAATGGTTATTTTAATTTCTGTCTAGGTTTATGTCAAATCTCTTAAATAAAATTCAAAAACTGTCACAATAAAAAAGAATATAATTAAAATTTCAAATATTAAAATATTTCTTTTTTTTTTTTTTGTTAAAAATATGTTAAATGGAAACATCATTGCTAAAATGTAATGAATCATGAAGCAAAAATCTGCAACTTAATCACTCATTTAAATTACGATCAGAAATGAATTTCATTTATTTTATATTTTGAATTTGTTATTACGGATGCAATAATATATATTCATGACGAGAAATAATAAGAAAGAAATTCTTTTCCTTGTGCTTTGTTTTGAGAATCAGTTAATTTTAGGGTTCACAGATACATACAGAAACTTGAATTCGTTATAGATGATAACATTGTCACTTGATTCCTCGCTAATAAAGAAATATCAAGACGTAATAAGAATTTAAATTACAAATTTATTCTTGATGAATAAGTATTTTAAGTGAAAAATATTGTTGTGAGAAGTTGTATCTAACATAAATTATTTCTGTGAACAATTTTACTTATATTTATTATTTCCAGAATTATCGAGGTCAAAAATTGACTTTGGGAAAAAATATTATTTCAACAAAGTACCATACAAATTATATGGTATGATTATTGAAAAAATCCTATCTCAGAGTTAGTTAAATTGTTGCTTCTCAAGTGCGTTTCTACGATGGTTTAAGCCCTGATTTTCATTTAAACTTTGTTTTTGTTTATTTTTATAAATATTACCTATGATATGCTTTTGTTTTTTCTTTGAATTTTTTTTTTATTATTTGAACAATCACCATACTATTTTTCAATCTCCCAACCGCAAAAAGATATTTCAGCATAAAATTTTTTACAGTTTTATCTATAATTATTTATACTTTATATTAGACTAATTAAATTATTCCATGTGGAATTCTATTCTAATATACTTAATAATTAATTTTCATATATTTTACTGCACATTCAACACAATTATTTTAGTATTATTTTATAAATGGCACTTTCAGTTATAAATGTTTATATTTTTATACCCAATGTTTACAATTATTTTAACATTTTGTTAAATATATTGAATTTTTACTTGAGGTTACTGCATCCCTTTAGGTTATCATATAAGAAAAGCTAAGAGTCATTTGGCAGGGACCCCAGATCATTCACTACATTACTTCGCTCTTGATTTTGCGTGACGTCATTTAGTTTTATGATCAAAATCCTTTACCTAATAAGCAAATGTTAATTTTATGAATAAACATGATCTTTAGAAATAATAAATACTGCATTCTCGATAAAAACAGGTTTTTTTTAAAGAAAATTTTATTAGGATAAACATGAATTTTAAAAGGTTAAAACAATTAAAATGAATGCTCAAAACAACAACGTTGGCCTGCTATTTTAATTTTTGAATTTACTTATGGTAATGAAACAACTTTTAGATTAAAATTCAGAATTTATTTTTAATTCCATCCATCTGAATAAACGAGAATATTAAATTTTAAATTACACTCGAATTTTGAATTGAAGGCCTAAGTTACTTTTTAAAAATTATTCACATTTAATAAAGTTAGAAGGAAAGTTTTAAGCTAAAACTCTATTATTAAGAATTATATAATTAATGTATTAAAATTCAAAAATTGCAAATAGAATTTTATTCTCAATATTTAGTTTATGTAGATGATATAAAATTATTGGATATTTAATAAAAGCGGAACTGATTTCATAACATTTTGAAACAAGATATTGGTTTTCAAGTGAGTTTTTTCAAATAATAAATGCATTTTGGAATAAAATAAAAATGTAATTTTTCACAGAATTAATTTTTCTTTCATCTGTTTACAAAAACCATTCAAATTAGACATAAAATGGTATGTTAATTTAGGAATTAATAAAAGTAAATTTCATGATATTTAAATCGTGATTTTTAATAAATATTTAATGCAATCACACATTTATCAAATTATTTTAATATAAAATTTTAAATCTAATCAAAACTTCATATTAAGGATTTATTGAATGAAATTGTTGTTTACATTGAATCATGAATCCAATTTTCTCGTTGAGACTCGTGATAGTTCGATAGCAAAGCGTTTAATTCACTTTCATAAATTTAATTCCAAGATGCTTAAAATTTAAAAAAATCTAAAGTAAATGGATTACGAAATAAGGAGTGACAGAAAATATTAAATGAAACAATTAAGATAAAAGCATTTGCTTAATTGAAAATTTTGGAAAACAATTTTTAAACTTTCCTAGTCAATATCTCTAGACCATAATTTTAATATTTAACAAAGAAAATTACGTCTCTGGTAAAAATGAATACAGCTGTTGTATATAACACGAAAATATGCGAATTAATTAGTTTTAACTTTTAAACGTTCTGTTGTAATGTCATTCAAATATGCGTTTATATGAAATATTTGCAAAGTATATATAAGAATTATGCATGCATAAGAATACATAAACGTAAAAAAAATTGATATGAAGACTCTTTGCATAACTTCTGATTTTAATAAATGTAACTATAAATATTAATCTTACAAATAGCTACTTTTAAGTATAAAAATTATTTTAATAAATAAATTAATATTATAACTATTTTATTATAACTACTTTGTGTCATTGTTAACATGACAGCTACGGCTTGTTTTTTTCTTTGTTTGCTAATGAAAAAATTCCACAATGTTACAGATATACATCTATACTTAATATTAATCAATAATAAAGCTTGATAATAATTTTAACATTTTTTTTTAATGTAATTTTTATGTGACATATATTTTAGGACATATTTGCAGCCGAAGGTATGAATAAATTAAAATGAAAAGTCAATCATTTTGACAAACGCAAATTTTAGGAACAAAGATTGTTAATTATATATATTTTTAATTAAATATTCATGATCTGTCATAGGTTTATTTAATAAATTAATTTTGAAATATTTATTTCTATTCCTTTATTTTTACATCTAAAATGAGCTCCTTTACAGTTTCCTAGTTAGATATTTTATACGGATAATGACCTTATTCGGCCAAAATATATTCGAGCATCAACAACACTCTTAATTTTATGCCTCCAAGTTTGGCACTGTCTAAACTGATATCATAATCACCCGAGAAGCACAAGTCCATGAAATTGCTTTTCAATTCTTGATTAACATTTCTAGGACATTAACAACTGAATAAATATCGAATGACAATTATCTGAAAAGCAATTTTTACGGATGAAGTGTTTTTCCGTTCACTCTTTTATGAGTCTAAAACTGGCAACATGACTATTAAATCTACAATCAGTCTTTTGTTCTAAAAGCACATATTTGCGGGAAGTGGCTGGGGATTCGAGTTTTGATTAAGTGTTCCATGCCATCCTGGCGGATGGTGTCAAACGAGGAAGATGTTCTTTCTAAAAAGGGAATCACGCTTCAAATGTTATCGCTTCACCTATAACCCCAGAAAAAGGACGATTTTATCTGTATCAAAACCCTCAAAAGCGGAATTTCGGGAGGTGATTTTTCACCACCAAAAGACAAGTATAGATTAGAAGAAAATATGTGCTATCCGTTTCTTCGGCGCCACTTAGTATGGTCTGGTGGTAACAGCGTCAAAATCGCTTGGTTTGTGAAGTGAAAAGCTATGAAATGAAAATGATATTCATTGAAAACTCATAGAACAATAACTTTCGATAATAATTCCTTTGTTTTGAATTCTTTCAATAATGATGAGAACTATTTACCACAGAGCGGTGAGAAAAATCCACTACAAAGCTGTAATTTGTTGAGATGTAACTTCGTTTGAAACAACATTAACTTTTCAGTTTGGCAGTTCTAATTTTCAGAAATGATATTTGTTCTAAGCTCATTTCCTCTTAAATAAATATTTATTTTTTTGTTCATCTATAGCTTGATATGTTTTATTTAATGGTATGCTTAAAATAAAGTATTATAAATGTTATAATGAGAGATTTAATATTTCCACTATTTTTAACCTTCTTTGTGAAAAGTGGGTAAACAATTTTATTGAAATTGGAGAATTCGAAATAATAATATATGGGTAAAATTTTTGAAGGGATGTAAAATTAAATATATTAATTTTTACTTTTATAAGTAAAAAACTTCTAATATATTTGCGTTCTCAAATCTATGCAAATCATATGTTACGTTTATCCGCAAAGAATATTATTTTAAAATAGAATTTAGAAGCATTATTGATCAAACATATCGAAAAGAGTAGCAACTTGAGCTATTTTAAAAGTTCTTTAAGCATTAATTGCATATTTTTCTTCCAGAAGAATTTTTTTTTATCGATATTGGTTCAAATTCACTCGGCGCAAGAGTGGAAATCTGTAAAACTCCTAAGTATCCCCTTTAACAAATGTAGATGTAGGAAATATGAAAATAGTACTATATTTAACAGTGACTAGAATCGAACCCATGATCTTCCACTTTGAAGATTGCAATCAAATCACTACGTAATGGAGCATATTAATTTGGAAGTGCTTTGATACTGGGTAGTGATCAGTCTAACGGCCTACGGCTGCTGTACGGTATTTTAATATCCTCCAAGTAAATTATTTTCAGGACTTTACAAAAGTAATAGGTTCTACTCTCCTATCAAAAGGGAGAAAACCTGGAAGTACTAAGAGTTTTATAAGTTAAAATGTCAAATTATATTGTAAATAATGTGAAAGAGAAATTCTTTTGATTAATATTTTTTAATACTTCCTGATAAAAGGAGAATAAATATGTTTTGACAAAATGTTTTTGTTGACTATTTGCTTTGCTCTTCATTTTTAGAGTTAAGCTTTATAAGTCAATTGAGTTTTGATTCATATCAATTATAAAATAATGTAAAATAACAATGTCAATTATGATGAAACATTTCCTATTTTGATCAAATACTGTTTTCAATTTTATAAAATACCGTTTATTACTTATCATTTAATAAAATAAATATTTTAATTCATTAATATTTTCAGATAATTGAAAGATAAATTAAAATTATTTTATGGATATATGAAAAGAATTTGAAAAAATGAAATTTCAATTCATGTTCCGTAACAACTCATACATTTTGTCGTTGAAGGCAATGATTAATTCCTAAGTAGCTTTGACGTAAATTAAAAATTTTATTAAAAGATTTTTCAATAAAATTTTTAATTTACGTCAAAATTAAAATCATTATAAGTGTGTTACTAGTGTTATTGAAACTAGTCATTTAAAGAAAAATGGAATAAATTATAACGCCTCATTTTGATTATCCTAAAAATCAGCATCTTTCTTTTAAAATGAAATGCCGTGTTTATAAAGCATTTAAATCTCATTACATAATCATTGCTCATAAATAACATAAATGTATTGCACTAATTCATATTTAGGGCCTAATAAATTGCTTAGATAAAACCTCATAAATATAAAGTTTAATGAGTTCGATTTAATTAATAATTGCTGAACCATAACAATTCTGAAAATTTTGATTATTTTAATTATTTATTTAAATTAATATTGGGGATAAAAATATTTCAATGTGATGGTATTTTTTTATTTATTTCTTTATTGAAAAACACGATAGATATCCATACAATTAAAAAAATGTATAACAAAAATGAAAGCTAAAACTGTACAAGCATTTGTATTCGTCTTTTATAGCCTGGTTTTAATTATTTTCATTACAGAAACCCATTGTGCTAAAAGTGTTCCAAATATCCAGTTCACTGCAACGAATATAAGAAGGTGTTATAGTTTCTGATTCACGAATTTGACCAGTTCATGTCATCGTATATTTTTCTGGATTACAGCCAATTTTCAAAATCCATATTTGACAAACACAATCACTCGTGATTTCGATAGTAAAAAGAAAACAAGCCCTCATTGGCTGCACCTACTTTCCATTTCTGGAAGATATTCTAGATATAAATTAACTGCTAACTGCGGAGAGGAACACCACTTGTTGAATCAGCTTGAGGTACATAACCCAACGAGTCCTTTATTAGATTTCCCAAAAAGAGACCAAGCACGTTGTAATCGTTTTCTTTTTGTTCCACTGAGTGCTTTTAGGCAGCTAATACATTCTTTTTTATTATTTATTACATTTTTTTCTCTCTATCCTTTGCCGAATGCTTTTTAAGATCTCAAAAGTAACCACTGTAAAGAGGTGAGCGACCTGTTCGCTTCGCTTGCAAACAAAGCAAAAGCGACTTGTAACTATATTCGAAAAAGAAACGGTGTTGCTTCGGACGTGGAGAGGTGAGACATAAGACATAGAAACATCTTATCGCTTAGCTAATTACACCAACAAAAAGCCACGTCACGGTCTTGGAAGTTTATTGATATGGTTTTGTGAATCCATTTCAATAATGTGGAAATGAAACTATATGTTGTGTTTCAAAATAAGTTGCATTTAGATTATATAAAATTGTTCTGAACTTTAGAAATGTTTTAATTAAATGAAAAGAAAAAATAATTTTTCAGATGGTATCACCTTTTTGAAGCATTTTAAAATAAATTTAAATTATATTGTTTATGTTTGCATTTTTTGGACTTAAATTCAAAACTCGATAATGTATTGAAAATGATTTGAGAATATAATTCTGAAAAGATATCTGGTTGAACTGTTTCTACTACCAATTGAGTAAATAAAGTTTCTTATTAAATATACTAATTTTATAAGAACATTTATTTAAATTATCAGTTCAAATTTTGATAAAAATTGAAATTAATTCGAAAAGGGAATATGCCCATATTTCTGCACAAATATGCGGTGCAAATGAAACATACGGAACAATTTAAAATAAAAAATATGAATTTATATTTTTTGTTATTTTCTAGTTTCACAAAAAGAGTATACAGAACGAAATTATCTAAAATTATTAAAACTTATGCAATGGTTTCGAAGGAGAATTCTTAATAAAACAACTGGAGGTTATATTTATATGTTAATGAAAAAAATGGAAAATTAAAAACCATTTATTCATCTTAAGATTCAAATTTATATCCAATGAATAAAAAATGAAGCACTGAATATTATATTATACTTGCAGATATAAAAGCTTCTCTTTCCTACTGCGGATATAAATATTTTACAATTTTAGATGTAAAACATTTGAATAACATAAATAATTGATTAAATGCATATTAATCGATTACTAAAAACATAAAAAAGCTGGGACAATCAACTATGAGCTTGTTAGGTTAATGGTAATATCAACCATAAAAGAGTAAACAAGTTAATTATTAAAAAATGCTGAATATTATAAATTCTACTTAAATTTCATTTAATTTCATCGACTTTTTTGTAATAAGAATTATCGTGAGTCAGATTTTATCAATTTAATCTTTACATGTTTTAAAATATGTATTAAAAAATATATCCAGAGTTCTACTTTGTAAATTTAAGAAAATAAAAAATAAAGAAAACTAAAAAATTATCATTACATAAGATTCTTCATTGTTTATATAAATTACTTGGGAAAATTTTAAAAATAACAAAATTTTTAAAAATAAATTTTACCAAGCATTCAATTAATTGCAACCAGAAAATGAATGTCATAACCAAAGAAAATTGTATTTATGACAAGTGACATTTGTTTGAGAAGGATTATTTTTTAGAATGTTTGATTCGTAATTAACAATGTTGAGTAAGTAACAAAAAAATATTCTCTGCTTCTAGGATTAATTAGAAATACTTAATTAACTCCCTGCTTATTATTTTCTTAGACTTATTACATCGGCTCGATTTTTTTGGCAATTTCGTTCAGAAATTCAACTAACTTCATTTTTGATGATTAGTTTTTTTTTAATTAAGATTCCCCGAAATCATCTGCATAAAAATAATGAACATTTCTTTTAATAATCAATACAGAAATTTTGCTTGAAATTTTGGACAGTGTCTCACACGTGATTTTCACAAATTATAAAATTTCTGAAACAACATTTTACTTTTTTTATTTAATAGAAAAAATATTTTATTCCAATAATTAACTGCATTTATAAAATATCAAAAGACATAGTGAGTTTTATTTAAGCATTTCAGTTTCGAGTTTACAATGCAAATGTTATGATTATGCAAATAATGCGTTGAATATAGGGATAGAATTTTTTCAAAACACTACGCTACAAGTTTCATATTATGAAAAACAACATTTGATTTGTTTTGCTAAACTTGTTCTTAAAATATTCTTTACTAAGATGATGAAATATAGTCAATCACAAAAAATTTACATACACCTTCAAAATATTTTTATCTACCACAAAACAAATATTTTGAAAAATAAATTTATTTTAATAAACTTATAAAACATTAACTTATGTACATTGAAAAATATTCTTAAAATTTTAACGAAATTAACAGAAAACGATATTATGTATGCCACAAAAGTTTAAATACAAAGAATATATACTTCATAGAATATATACTTCTATCGGAAATTATGGAGAATGAAAATGCTACAAGAGAAAGCACAGACATGAGGGTACTTCATCGAAACGAAGTCAGTAACACAAACACATAGAAAATACCAAAAAATATAGCTTAACAATCCTTCATCGAGTAACTGTACCCTGCGATGAAAAAGGAAATTTCTAGAAACTGGAAGTGTCTTTAAATAAGACGAATCCCTGACATCCCTAGATAAGAGATGTTGAGGGTGTTATAGAGACATTCTTACAGTCCTAGGAGATTAGCGACAGGGGAATTGCATATGCCAGTTTCAACTGTGCACAAGGCTCTTAGGAAAAGATTAAGGCTATATCCTTACAAAGTTCACATCGGTCAAGCCTTAGAAGTAGATGGTATGCTACGAGAATGAATTTACAGGAGGGTGCTGAATTTCTTGATTGATTAATGTTCTCCAATGAACTTTGCTTTCCTTTTTCTTCTGTCATATTAAATCTCCACAATGTGTGCATATGGGGATCTGAAAATCCCTATGGGAACCCCAAATAGGGATTTTCAAAAGTTATTGTGAATTGTGGTCTTATATATACAACCGTGTCATAGGTCCCTTTTTTCCTCTGAAAAGACATTTGTGGAAGTCCATTGACAAGAACCATATAGTTTTATATATCTATCTAACCATAAAAGTTATCAATTTAAATTTATCTTCATTATTTTAAGAATGATTTAAAGTAAATGTGTCCAACATTTTATGGACGCTTTGGAATTTGTAACATTACTTTAGTTTTCCATTTTCAATACTTTCTAATCATCTATGTACCAAAAATTCTATTTTGCATAAAGTAGTTATAAATTTACCTATAATTAAAATTTAAGAAAGAATAAAATTATCAATTAGTAGAAATAAACATCACAAAAAATTGTATAAGAAAATAATGCAAGTAAAATTGTTATTGCTTACATTTAAACACTCTTACAAACATTTTACAATCACGAATGTTTAAATTACTTACATTTAAGTTGCTTACACAACGAATGTTTAAATTGCTTACATCTATAAACATTCATGACAAAATAAATCTTCCGTTTTATCTTCTATCAAAGGTCTTATTTTAATATAGATTTATAAGTAGACAAAAATATAAACAATTAAAGCAAGTATTTTATGGCTCAATTCACTTTGAACTTAAACAAACATGTAAATGTCCAACAAAGTATTTGACAATCAACAATTACAATATTTTAAAAAAATTATATACGCACAATTAAATTTATATATTTAACATTTAATTAAATAAACATTTTTCTATCGATAACACAAACATGGTTCCACTAAATAATATAGAAAGTAAAATGAATAATATTTCAAGTAAAATCTAATGAAATTTTATAAGTGATACAAAATTCTTTTCCTTTTTAATTTTTTTTCTCATGAGTTACTTGCTTTTGATTATTAATTTTGTTTGTAGTGTAGGAAAACTTGTTGAGGATTCCAAAAATATTTTATAACATGGTACTTAGCAGACATAATAATTTCCAAATGCTTGTACCTCACGAAAAATCAACAATCACTCTTCTGAAAACATTAAATGGGAAGAAATATATAAAAATAAAAAGTGCAAACATTAATTGAAATACGATTAACAAAAAAGAGTAAAATACGAACCTCGGTGAACCGATGAATACTGAATTCTGGTAACTAGAAAGTGCAGAGAACCATCGGATGCAGTTATATATATATATATATATATATATATATATATATATATATATATAT
>JAPDSC010004519.1:38645-56716 GCA_026290005.1 Latrodectus geometricus | reverse complement strand
ATATATATATATATATATATATATATATATATATATATATATATATACAATGGTTACCATTATTCGTCCCGACGGGTACACTTATTAAATGTAAAAATGCCGCATTTTTTTTTCACTATATAAAAATTTTTAATTTTAAAAAATATGTAGTAATTATTAAACCTTTTAAAAGACAGAAATTTTTTTTCATCAAACTATTTTTCAACTAAATTAATAATATAACAGTAACTTTTAAAAGATGAACTGATATTTTTTATAGTTCATTAATCAGGTGTTAATGGTATTATTTTAAATAACCATTGTCTCTTTTATTTATTTTTCCACATTTCATTTTTCGTTATAATTAAATAAGTTATACTTAAGTTTTATTATAAATAAATTATTTTTTTTTAATGCATCAAAAGAATATCTTCTTAATTGTTTGAAGATGACTCAAACAGCATTTAAGGAAATTTAAAATCTCTTTTCCACATCCTTCGCTCAGAATCCTGTTTAATCACTTCTCCATTTCCAAGTATTTGTCACGAATTTTACGACGTGCCATATATGGATTGCAAATGATTTTTGAAAGTGTAAAGGCGAATGGCGGAAGTCATTCTTTTTTATTTACAACTCAACTCAACAAGGGAGTAAATTAATTCGCTTTCTTAGGAATCGCTCAATCATACATTAAAAAAAAAAACAGCAACATTTCATCCACGATATTATAATATGAGAAATATTTACTCATCGCATATCGGAAAGTGTTATTTTACAGCTAGGAAATACGAGTTTCTCAAAAGAAGCAAGTGATTGTATCGAAACCCTGGGTAAGATTGATGATGCGGTGATATGATTTATCAGAGAATAAAATTAAAACTTAAAGCGATACCCGGAAAATTAATGACTCTGAGTCAGAAAAAGTTGAGTGAAAAATGACATATCAAGGCACAACGATTTTCATTTATGAATTTTATCATTTCCGATAAAAAAAATCGCTTTAACCGTGCAGGTAATTTTGGCAAGCTTCTTTTCCGTAACAATAGACACTTCGAATGCCAATGCCTTCCTAGAAAGGGAAAAAAGATTAAATTCTTTGAGGAATTTGATAGGTTAAATTTTATGCTTTTCCAAATACAATAATAACGTTGATAATTTCAAAAATAAAAATTGCCAAAATATACTGTATTTCTATTGTATTTTATGTAATAAATCTTAATTTCGTTTGAAATACAATTCAAAGCTTTTTTTGTAAAATTAAGTTAAAATTTAAAAAATATTCATTTGTATATTAGATCTAAATACATCAGCCATTTTGATATTTATTTTAAAAATACTCTCATCAAAATTCAATTAATAACATGTTTTTCTTCTTAAACTAATAAAAGTAAATGCATAGAATACAATTAAATACGAAAGATAGTAAAAATTATTGTCTCCAAAAGATTAAATTAAAAAAGATCACAAAGACTGTGCAAATTTCCTTAAATTTATTAGAAACTGAAAATTAATTTGTGTTATAATTTATTCCTTTATTTATAATTACCTAATTACTTTATTCCTTTATATATATATTACTTTGATGTTCGGCATAAATTTTCTTTTTTTAAATTTGTTGTCATTACCAGTTTTAATCACTATTTCATTGAACAAAAATGTTTATTTTTAATAAAAAGTCACATTTCAATAAATTATCTTATATATTTAATTTTTGTTCAATAATTTGTATTCTTGTTTTGTAATTAATGAAATTCTCAAGCTAGCTTGTTCAGAAAAACTAAATAAGGTTGGTATTTATTTATTTGTGAGTCTTTCTTACAACATTAAATTATTAATTTTTCTTCCACTTTTAATTTTTATTTATATCGAAATAAATATGATGCAAGTTGATGAATTAATTTAAAATATTAAAGATATCGATTAATTTCGATCTGTTATTCTACTTTATTTTATGAATCACTTTCATTTACAGAATACTTTTTCTATGTATTAAATTATATCAAGGGCTTAAAAATAGTCTGAATTAAATATATTAAGAAAAATTACTTGTATCTCGAATAACTATTTTATATTATTTTTATTAACGTAAATTTTATTGTGTTAAAAATTAATTAAGAATTATCTTATTCATAGCTGTATAGATCCGTTTTCAAAAGTTTAATCAAAATCAAAAGAGAACACAATTTTTTACGATTCCTAACGAAATAAATTTACAAAAATGTGGTGAAATTATAAAATAAAAACATGTAAAATGATTTAAGTGTTTATTTAAAAAATGAAATGCATGAATTTATAAATAAAAAACTTATTTTCTGAAACAAAGCTAATGATGTAGAACAAGGAAAGAGCTATTTCACGAGAAAAATTAATTAAGAATTCGAAATGAAAATCGAGATATTATTTTAAATGTTAATTTATGAATCACTGCTAATTTAAAAATTATTTTGATTTCTTATAAATGAACTATTTTGAATTACTATTAATCAACATCCAATATTTCTATAATAAATTTTGGTTTAACAGAATTTTAAAGTAGTACACACAATCATGGAAAAAGTTTCCTATTTTTTCTGCATTGTTTTCAGCTTTTAGAAAAAGAATTAACAACTTTCACGATTGTTTAATATTTTTTTGCTGAAATGTCTCTGCCACAACTATAAATAATGGAAAGTTGTTTTTTATTACTAAAGAAATAAAATTCTTATTGTAGTTGTAAAACTTTTAAGTTTCAGACTAAAGAAATATGCTAAACATTTATATATTTTCACAAACAAATAAGTATCTATTTCCAAATAAAATTTAAATTACTTTTATTATTAAAAGTAAAAAATTTAATTACAAACTTCATTGAAGAAAAAAACATTTCATTCTTTGTGAAGTAAAAGAAATTTCTAATTCTTTTGATGTAAATACTAAAAAAGTGAAAACGACCACACATGTAAAAGAACAATGCCCTTTACATTTCACTCTTAAAGATGTAGAAGTATTTAAGTATTCCGAAACTGAATATCTCTTGTGCAAAATAAGATTTGAAGAACGCAAAGAAATATGCTGATTCGTAGAATACTGGAGAAGTAGGCAGAGAAATTGAAGCTGTAACAATAGTTCATGGAAGGTCCAGAAATATATATATATTACGAATAATCTTACTACATCAAACAAAACCTTGCTTTTTTCCCAGCTCCTTTTGTGTAGAAAACTTATTTATGAGGAAATTCACTCGCACTTTTATTGCAGAATTTTTACATTTTAGGCATGATATTCTGCTGCCGAAATTGCAATATTGCACACAAATGAATTCTAAATAGCCAAAATCAGATATTTAGATGATATGTTTGATTTGCAAAAAGGTTATAAATAACTTCTAAAGTACATAAACTGCTTCTTGTAACCAATTTTTTTCCCACTTAAACTAATCATTTACAGAAGTATGATTTCCATTTTGTTTTGGTTTGTTATGTTAGCACTACCTTTTGAAGATGAAACTGGTATGTTCAAAATATTTTCTGAAAAGTTATGATTATTTTCTAAGACTTTGATAAAGGATATAAAAAATATTATAAGTTACATTTAATTTTATATTTACCAGCTATTTTTACTCAACTAATTGTTGTTAACTTTCTAAACACCTGAGCCAATTTTCATAGCTCGAACTATGAATGCCAAAAAAGGGCAATGGCCTTTGCTTTGAAGCAAGTTTAAATTATTCTCTTATTTTCCTTTTATCTAATCAAAATATTTTCCAATTGCTGAAATTACTTCATTTACTTTATTGATTTGAACTGTAAATTAAAATTTAGCCAAAACAGTATCAATTCTGAAGAAAATTGGCGAGCAAAATATTAGTTTGGGGGAAAAGTAATCCATTATTTTTTCGGTAGACGTCTGTAGTGATCGATATCTCGTGAGGTATCTATCAAACAATTTCAGATTTATGCTCGTTGGAAAGGTGACATTTGACACTAAAATATCCTCTTGCGGTTTTTTTTGATTGATTCATTCAGTTACGAGTACAAGGTTTTAAAAATTGAAGACAACAAACAGAAAATTCGATACATTTTCGTTTTTCTCTTGTAACGGTGAAAAAGATAGCCGGGTGGCTAAAATTGTGAAAGGTGTTTATCGTCCTATATAAGACTGTAACAACCAGTTACGTACAATTTTTGTTTTGTTGATTCCGTTCGGGTATTTTTGATGTTAGAGATGCACCTCGCATGTGGATACAGCATCGTCGAAAATGTCTATAAAATATCAAAAATGATCGAAGTTAACCACATGTCAGCAGTTGTAACGCGCAAGACTTAAAAATCTACATGAAAGCTGTTTTAAACCTTTTTACCAAAGAACCTTTTTACCAAGTGAATCCAAAAGAAGTTACATAAAGTTCACGTAAAAATAATGGATTTCTTTTTCCCCAACCTAATATTTCTTAGCATCCCTACAGTTATTTTGTTTTTTTGAAAAATTAAGCATGTAAAATAAAGCTCACTAATTTATTAATAAGTATTGTATATAGATAAAATGATTTCTTATAATTGTTAAGATCAAATATTTCGTGATAATAGATAAAATTTCATTTGAAAATTAAAAATATAGTTTTATTTTTTCTTGCATGTACAGAGAATTTCATGTATTTCTTTTTTATTACAGAATGTTTAATATTGAACCAATCTACAATATTTACTTTCAAATAATGTGTATAAATGTGAAAGTTTTATATTGTACAATAAAGAAATAATTAATTGTTTAAACATCATCTAAACTCTATTTCAGAAAGACCTTTCCGCGCATCCTTGAATTTGACCCTTGAGTAACAATTTTTATGAATGATACGCGACATATTTGAATATATATCTTCAAAATCAAAGGTTGGTGTCATTAACTCAGATTAAACAAATGCAAGGTAATCAATCCTTCTGCCAATGTGTTTTCCAGCTGCATATTCGTTCAAGCACCATTTAGCGTCTTAACAATTCCAATTAACTCATAAAGTTCACAAAACTCTCTTTCTTTTGTGAATAGTACCGCATGAAAAAAAAAGATGTTTCACCAACAGAGCCTTCTCTCTAGGCTAGTGTGTCAGTCTTAATGAAAGGCGTTCTCTATTTTCGGTCAGGGATATTCCCTTGTCTCTAATTGCGCTGATGATGGCACCGTCATAAGAGGTTCCTGGGCTTTTCCAAGGTGTATCCCATTAACAACCACTCGTTTTCATGGCCTGACTACGACAATGGAAAGTTAATGTGGGAACTCGTCATTCTCATCTTCTAAAAATGGCGCTTTTCACCAATGCACTTGTCGCCTCATTGATTGGATGGCAATTGAATCAAACGAGGCATTTACAGCAAATTCTAATCGAATCAAAAAGCTCTGAATTAGTAAGATAGTATCTAAATTTTAAAATAATCATACACGTCTCGTTATTTCATGCTTAATTAATTAATGCAAAAAAACCTCATAATCAAAGCTTTATCAGGAAAGTAATAAAACTTTATGGCAAATCAAAACATCAAGACAAAAATAGGTGTTTGAGCTATTAAGTTAATGCGTTTTTTTATTTTACCATAAGCACACATATTAAGAAACACTAATCAAAACCCCATAAAATTACAGCATTACTACCAGGGACCAATTATACACGCTTAAAGCTCTGAGATGGAGCTATTTTAAGGTTCAAATGCGAATCTTGGAAAAAAGTTAAGGAAATATAATTATGAAAACCATTTAAAAACCTGACTCCCTTTGGTTAATTCTCATAACTTAGATTATGGTACTAATACGGCTTATGATAATCCCATAAATTTCTATTAGAATAGTCTTTCATTAATTTCAAATTGAGCATAAAATGAAATATATTTATATATGTATATTGAAACACTAATTTTACTTCTCTAAATTCCGATGTAGACAATGTAATAAATAAGATCGTTCTATTAATAATTTGTTGATGTATAATGACCTTTCCTCTACAAATCAGCACGTGTATTCCCCAAAGTATGTGTTTATATATATATTAGGTTGGGGAAAAAGAAATCCATTATTTTTACGTGAACTTTATGTAACTTCTTTTGGATTCACTTTGTAAAAAGGTTTAAAACAGCTTTCATGTACATTTTTAGATCTTGCGCGTTACGACTGCTGATATGCGGTTAACTTCGATCATTTTTGATATTTTATAGACATTTTCGACGATGCTGTATCCACATGCAAGGTGCATCTCTAACATCAAAAATACCCGAATGGAATCGACGAAACAAAAATTGTTCGTAACTGGTTGTTACAGTCTTATATAGGACGATAAACACCTTTCACAATTTTAGCCACCAGGCTATCTTTTTCGCCGTTACAAGAGAAAAACGAAAATGTATCGAACTTTCTGTTTGTTGTCTTCCATTTTTAAAACCTTGTACTCGTAACTGAATTAATCAAACAAAAAACCGCAAGAGGATATTTTAGTGTCAATTGTCACCTTTCCAACGAGCATAAATCTGAAATTGTTTGATAGATACCACACGAGATATCAATCACTACAGATGTCTACCGAAAAAATAATGGATTACTTTTTCCCCAACCTAATATGTAAAAATAAGCAATATTGTGGAAAATAATAAGCACTTGTGCAAATTTCATTGTGTAATTAAAATCGTTGAAAGTTTAGAAATTCAAATTTATTTAATAATTACCGAGAACTCATAAAATGATAAATAATTGTATTTGGAAAGCATAATGTATGCTAATGTATTAAGGAATACTCTTTTAAGATACATCTTTTTAGGTAGTCAAGTTTACCAGAATAAATAATTTTTGAGTTCTCTTTTTTAATAATTATTCTTAGCGTGTATATAGCAAGTTACTTTTTAATCTGTATGAGTCTATGATATAAAAATTTTCATATGGTTCTAACAATCAACGGCAGTTTTTCGATATGAATACTCCTTAGAATATGTCATTCATAAATCTCTTCAGGTTCAGTTATTAATTGATATTATTTTTAATCAATCAGCAGATCGTGGATCAATCTTTGATGTAGTACATAAAATTTTTCATAATTGGTTTCACAAACATTCCATGCACCATCACTAGTCGCAACGAAATGCATTTTTGCATTCAAGCATTGCCATCGTAAAGTTCTTAATTTGATGAACATAGTCACTTAAATTGCAATTAGATTCGCTAAAGTTACGCGAATCATTATGCAATTTGTTCAGTCATTTTCAATGTGATTTAATGAAGAAAAGTTCAACAAACCTTACATTTGTAATGCGTTAAGTTGGAAGGAAATATGTAATCATTGAATAAACAATTATTTTAACAGAGACAGCGAATTTATTTCGACATCACTATCAAATAAATGCAATCATTAACCTCAGTAGCTTATTCTTATTCAAATAATAATTTCTACTAATAAGTTTTTCTTAGAGGCATTTTAGATTGTTTTTAGAGTTAGAAACGAAATTTTGTAGTTGAAATTTGCATCGAAACATAAACTTGTTAAACTTAGTGGTAAATGTTTCAAAATTACAAAAATACATTATCTGAAATTTAATAAATTTTGATAAATAGTCAGTTGACAATCAACACTTAATCCAATTTTCTTTGTCACCACTATAAATTTAGACTGTTTTAAATATAATAATTATTAAAGCACCAAAAATACTTTTAATATTTGGAGTAACCTATTAAAAAGCTAAAGACATGAAGATTAAAAAAAATCAGTTTATTTTAATGAAATACTTTAAAAATATGTACAATAAATAACGTAAATTCGTGCGTATGTGAATTCCATAATTGTAATTCAGTTATAGTGTTTGTAGTTATAGTAAACACCGTTAAAACTAAATAGTAAATTAACTCGTCCACTATGCATCTCAGCCAAAAGGATTCAACCAACTTTGAATAAAAATGTAGAACATTAAATATTCATCAAACTTGTCACTGATCAAATGAGAAAAATTTCTATAAAAAGTCTGATTGAAAACTGTCATTTCAATAATTTTAAAGTTAACTGCAAATGTTGTCAATGGTAAAAAAAATATCCTTGGCTAGCATTAGAGAAATCATCAATGGTAATATTACTGTTGCATACCCATATATCTTACCATTATTTTCAGGAAATAATCATCAGATGATGATAATTGCCAGATATTTGATGCGAGTAATTTTCAACCTGAACTGATTACATATAATTAAACTGCTTGTTTCAATTCAATACAATGATAAATAAGCAGGCTACTATAATGGGAAGCTTTGTCATTATGGTTAAACAATGAGGAGCATCATGATAGCATTTAGAAGAATGAAATAGAATCCCTATTAAGGAAAGAATGAAACTTATAATTAAGTTCATTTTCGAAGTTATCTTTCCATTCATATAACATTGCTCTTTTGTGTATAAGAGTTTTTAACTTTAAGGCTATATAATGAAAAGTAATTTATAAACTCTAATAGAGGATCTAAATGTTTTAAAAAAATGACAAAATTAAAACATTAAAGTGCTATAGTACTCGCTTTTAGTTAAAAAATGAGAAACAAGATACTATTTTTCAAATTGAAAATGTTTAAAAATATTATTTTAAGCCATTTTTCCAAAATTTATAAATTACAATTCACACAAAATTTTATTAAATTTAAAACATATATTAGATTTTTAATAAATTATGTGAAAAAATTCTGCTAAATAGCAGTAATAAATTAGGAGAAAATAGTATTTTAATGTATAAAATAAGATAAAAAAATTTTTAACTGTAAAAACAAGTTTTCTTTTACAGAGTACTTTAATAAAATGAATAATTTAATAAAAAAAAGAATTATAAACTTATTCTTAATTAAAAAAAGAGCATTATAATTGTTACTATATGCATTTCTATAATTTGGCGGCACATTCTAAGAATTAGGCGGCACACAAAAGTGTCGCGGCACAGTGGTTAAAAATCACTGACTTACAGATTAAAAAGAGAACCAACTCGATTTCTATAAGCAATTAATCATAAATAAAATTTAATGAAATAAAATTTTATAAATAAAAAATAATTTTAAGTAAGATTAAATATGCCACAATATTTTTTAATATGGAAGACTGGTTTACAGTAACTTTTTTTTCCCACATTTTCTAAAAGCTTAGAAAGTTTTTAAGTACATTTCAACAGTTTTCGAATTCCTCTAAAATATTTTATTTGATATAAAATACCTAAAAAAAATGTTAAATAATAACACATAAGGATGTATTATTATAATTTGATCGGAAAAAATAGAATAAGATTTTAAAGCAGAAAATCACAAGAAACTACAATCTGCGATATTTTCCTTTTTTCTATCCGCTGTTTTAAACACAGTTTACTTAGTTTTACTTTAGAAACTCAAACACTAGTGTATAAATTCGAACAGTGCTGTTCTTCTTTTTTGGAATAAATGAAAGATTTATTTAGACTCATTTAATGATTCGCTTACTCGACTCGTTTTGATCAGCTGGAATTCATTTTATCGCCATTACGACGTTTACCAGGCGTCTAAAAACCCTGGGGTATTGAAATTTGTGTATCTACGCGGCAGAGAAAAAAAGGCGCGAAAATAACTCGGCTGTCAACTTGAAGATAATTACAGTTTGCAGCACGCCGTTGAAATTTATTTTTCAAATTCTTTCCAAATGATGGGTTTTTACTAAAAGTATCTCTTCAGTGACGCTTTTAAAAACATTTTGATGCAAATCAGAACTTTATCTCTTCGAAAAATGAAGCATTCTTAATGATGAGAAAAATTCCAGAGTGATTTTCAGGATTATAATGATTTCAGTTTACGGAATTCACTGTTATTTGTTAACTTAAATTTTTCTTTGATGATATTTTACGAAAGAGGAAAAAATATATAAATCAACATAATTTTATCATAAAATTTGCATTCATTTTTCATATTTGTATAAAAGTAAGAAAGATTAAGCAAATACTTATATTGGTGTTGTGTAGATTTTTATTTAAACAGAATATTAATGCTTATTACTCTATGGTTGGCTAAGTACTGTAATCATTTTCTAAAATTAGATTAATTTATTGAGGCGAGTTCGTTTATCTTTTGCTCTGATGTGAAAAAGTTCCCCTTTTTCTTCGGATTTTGTGGTACATTGAGTCTCATACCATTATTACCATTTTAAGAAAAAAATAGAGTTTTAAGAATAAAATCTGAACTTCAGCTCTTGACGTCATTCTTACAAGCTCAAATGTTCGATTTTCAATATCATATTTCCTCACACAAAGAAAGCTATCCTCAAAATTTAAAAGAACCATTTTAGTTGTACAGTATATTTTTTCCCTTTAGAAATTCCGTAAATTAAACTTATTGGCTAAGTTTTTCCCTTTCATTTAATTGATTGTATCATGAAATTTTACGACTTCAATTTTCAAGTAGTTTAAAATGTATTTTTTAAATATTTTATTTATTTATTTTTAGAGTGAACTAATAAAAAAATTAGGTTTAGTGAAAAAACTAATTTATGAAACATTGCACACTACTGGCCATTAAAATTGCTACACCAGGAAGAAATGCAGATAACAAAATGATATTTATTGGACAAATATATTGTACTAGAAATAACAAGTGATTAAATTTTCAAAAAAATTGGCTGGATAGATCCTGAGAAATCAGTACCCAGAACAACCACCTCTGGCAGTAATAACAGCAGTTATACGCCTGGGCATTGAGTCAAACAGAGATTGGATTGCATGTATAGGTACAGATGCCCATGCAGCTTCAACACGATGCCACAGTTCATCAACCGTACTGACTGGCGTTTGGGACGAGCCAGTCGCTCGGCAACCATTGACCAGACGTTTTCTATTGGTGAAAGATCTGGAGAACGTGCTGGCCAGGGCAACAGCCGAGCATGTTCCGTATCAAGGAAGGTCCGTACAATACCAGCAACATGCGGTCGGGCATTATCCTGCTGAAACATAATGTTTCGCAGGGCTCGAATAAAGGGTAGAGTCACGGGTCGTAACACACCAGAAATGTAACGTGCACTGTTCAAAGCACAGTCAATGCGAACAAGAGGAGATCAAGACGTGTATCCAATGGCACCCCATACCATCACGAAAGGTGATGGGCCAGTATGACAATGACGAATGCAAGCTGCCAGTGTGTGCGTTCACCACGATGCCGCCAAACACGGATGCGACCATCATGATGCTGTACACAGAACCTGGATTCATCTGAAAAGATGACGTCTCGCCATTCGTGCGTCCAGGTTCGTCGTTGATCATACCATTGAAGGCGCTCTTGTCTATGACGCAGCGTCAAGGGAAGCGGCAGCCATGGTCTCCGAGCTGAGAGTCCATGCTGCTGCAAACGTCGTCGAACTGTTCGTGCAGACACTTGTTGTCTTCCAAACGATCCCGTTTCTTAACTCACGGCTAGTGACGTGGTTTCATGATCCATTACGTTCATACGGATAATATGCCTGTTTTCTCGGCTGCTAGTGATAGGTGGCCGTTGAGATCCCGCATGGCGTTCCGTATTACCGTCCTGAGCCCATCGATTCCATATTCTGCTAACAGTCATTGGATCTCGACCGACGCGAGCAGCAATACTGCGATAAGATAAACCGCAATCCCGGTACGCTACAATTCGACCTTTATCAAAGTCAGAAACGTGCTGGTACGCATTTCTCCTTCTTACACGAGGCATCACAACAACGTTTCACCAGGCAACAACGCTCAAATGCAATTTGTGTATGAGGAACCGGCTGAACAATTTCCTCATTTAAACACAATGTAGGTGTCGCTACTGGCGCCTGCTTCGTCTGAATGCGCTGAAAAGCTAATCATTTGCATACCACAGCACCTTCTTCCTTTCGTATAAATTTCACGTCTTTAGCATGTCGCCTTCTTGGTGTAGCAATTTTAATGGCCAGTAGTGTATAATAAAAATGTGGCACAAATTACGCTTAAAAGATAAATTTGTGACTAATTTAACTTGCTTTTAATATTTAGAGAAAAGACTTTCAGTTATTTTTTACTAAGAAATAAAAACTTTTGACATTTGTTATTTTAGAAATAAATCTATGATATTTATGATAAATAAATAAATAGAAAGGCTATTTAATTTAATATTTAAAGTAAAAAAAAAATTAAAAATTTAAATTATTGCCAGATTTAAAAAATTGTAAAAGATTACTCATTTATCGGCAAAAAGATTAGATAAAAAAGGATAATCTACATATATTCCGGTTTTGAAAACATTAATTTTTATTATACACGCAATAAATACATTGACCTTATATCTGCATCAAGAAGTATTATTCCAACGTAAATTCTTATCTCAAATTCTACTTGTTAGGGAATGTGCTATGGGCCACATAAAAACCGCAAATTATATGTGACAATTGCCTACTAAAACCACAAAAAAAGTTCGAATTTTGTTTCTTAAGTTATATGGTTCCCACGGTTTACCAAAGAGATATGTTGGGTGTAAAGTTTGTATAAACTATTAGAATATTTCTATTTATATTCCATGTAGAGTTGTTATTATTCTGATTTTGTTGTTGATGTCATTGGATTTATCTGTGAAAAAATTCCATATTTAGTTTTTTTGTACAGATATTTGATAACATACATCGGTAAGTTAAATATTCGTATGGATTAAAATCAATGTGAGTAAATTATATACCAATTTCAAGAAACTGGAATAGATGCATCTTTAAAATTGAGTGCAAGCAACTTGAAGATGATCAAATGATTAAAAAATTATGAATTATGAATCACAAAGTGTCAGAATTTAAAGTTGGAAATCTTATTATAAATATTAAGTCTGGTCTCATTGTCACTTTTAAATTTAGTTAAATTAGCTAATATTACTTTTCTATTGTGTAGACGCAGGGGATAAAATTGCCAAATATTATTAGTGACCGGTAACAAAATATCACTAATTATTTCTTCTTTGTCATCAAATTGTCAAACTTTTTACTTCTTGAAGAAGTTTTAAACGATGTCAAAGTATTCATATATCCGAAATAAAATTTGTAATTATTTTTTTCTGCATTCCGTATGTTACCTCCAAAAATGTCTATCCGACATGATAAACGCTAGACATGTTAAACACTTAATTATATATTTCATTGTAAATAATTATCGGTGAATAATTTTGTGTATATTTTTCCCCGAGTGTAGAAAAAACAAAATCAGAATTTAAATTATTACCCTTAATTTAATGAGAAAATTTATTTTGGACTGGAAAATTTTCTATAATTTTCTATATTTTCTATAACAGTATTCCAACAATTAAATTTAAAAATAAACAAAATCTTGTTGTGTGATGATAAAATTTTAAATTATGTAAAAAAAATAAATTTTTAATATTTTTTCATTTACAATAAGATAATACTCACAAAAATTTGATAATACATCTCTTTAAAATCGAATAGTTTCAACTAATTTTAAAGATATTAGTATTAAAATTTTTTTTTAAAAAAACTAGTTTAATTAGAAACTATATCTTTTCATAAATAAATAATTGGTACGGTACAGAAAGATTTAGTTTTTAATATATAAATATCATATTTCAAAACAGAATATAAGATAAAAAATTATTTCAAACTTTTCTTTAATTAAAACTACTACTAGATTTATGATAGAAAAATGTTTGAAGTTATTATTATAATAAAAAAAAATACTAAACATAAAAAAAAGACAAATTCTGAGAAATTTTGAAATATGATTCTTTACAACGACCGTTCAAAACAAGGAGAAATTCAATTGGCGTAGGAAATCTAATAATAAACTGGAAGTATATATATTAACTTATAAAAGAGGAAAAATGAGATTATCAACTAGAGTTTCATAATAAAGCGATAAAAATGAGCGATGAAATTCTTAGGAAACAACCCAATAATATTTCACTCAACATCTGCTTTGAACATTATTAAATTTCATACAAAGAGGGGAATATTTTGAATATTTACTTTATCAACGAAATTCGGTCTTTTATTAGTCAAATTTTCTGAATCTTTCTATATGCTTACAAGAAAGCATTTCAGGGAAAATATAGAGAGATAGTAAATACATATTCATAAAAATAGGAAATAAAATGCTTTGTGTGTTTCTATGGATGGATAATATTCTATTCCTGCTACAGTTTCTGTATTTTACATGTAATTTAATTCAGTGCAATATTTTTAAATTCTTTTTTATGCCAACATAATGTGAAAGTACCTAAATTAATATGAAAGGAATATATTCTTTTTTTTTATAATGAATAATAATGAAATGCAGGATATTTCAAGAGGAAATCAAGGATATCCTGCATTATTAAAGGAAGTCCGTGATGTGCTACAATATGTCCAATGGCTTTTTCCTCAACCCTTTATTAAAGATATAAAAGGTCGATTTAGAGAAACTTAAAAATGAAGTAATATGCATTATTCAAAAGTGGTTTTTTATTAAATGCATCCCTGTAATTAAAAAAAATGTACATTTTTTACATTGTTTTTTTATAAAGACTTCTTTTATGAATTATGGTTGGTAATAATATAATTCACTGTACATAAAAAAAATTCATTGTTCCATCTCATCCTAGCTTAAAATTAAAGTGGCTGTCATGCTAATAAACGGGTATAGATACGAGGGTCATCTAAAATGTACGATCGTTTTGCTGTAGAAAATGAAAAAATGAATATTTACTGGAAAACACAATTCTCTTCTATAAGCATGAATCCCTTCTTATATTTAAGTATCTCTTATATATTCAAACATTTGTCAAACCTACTTACGAATTTCAGAATCATAGTATTATATTTTAGAGTCTCTAATTCTTTAAGTCAATGATCAACAATATTCTCCAGTTCTTTATCACTTCTAAAATCAGTTTATTGCACAGAAAGTTCTTGGACTCAAATAAAAAAAAAAATAGAAATTACTGGAAGAATATAACTCTAGCTGTAAAAAATTCTTTCGTACTGAACCAGAAACTTTTAGGGGTGCAAGAATAATATAAGGTCGTGTAGGAACACAATTCATCGAGAAAGCATTCCTTATCTTCCGTTTGGGATGGCTCACCATATTTTTCTTAGAATCTTACAAGAGATTCTCTTCAAAGTTATCTCTAAGAATTTGGTACGATTATAGCAATTTTTATCAAGGAATGCAGTGACTACTTGATTTATGAACTGCTTTTAAAAAGTGTATATTGAAAGCTCGTGATCAGATGCAACAAATGTATAAATATAGGAGGTGAGATTATGAAGTGAAGTAAAAGAAACTACGTGTACATAACAGAATTTATTTTGTCAAATAAATATCACGTTTTTCGTTTCTTATAGTAAAAGGGTCGTTACTTTCAGGATGACCTTAGCATTGTATTGATTGAGTGACAAATAACATTTACACCAATGCTTACAACACTGTATATTACACTGAAAAACTTATTTATAATCATCTGTGACGCATGAAATGTAATTGAATTATGATTTACATTAAAACAAAAACAAACATGTGAATATTTAAATTAAAGAGTGTATTTTTTCACTTTTATTAAGACCCATTGAATTTTTTTTTAATAAAGAAAGACAAAAGAAAGATATTATTGCACCACGAAGTATATCACAAGCCTTACAAAGATATTTACAAGACAACAACAAAAGAATTAAAACTTAGTAACAAAGTGTGTTCAAGATCTTCCAGGCCATCACCAAAGGCATAAGATATATTGGCGACGATTATAAAACGAAATGCGTAATTTCTGAAATTTCCGTAACCAATCAGCTTAAAATCCGTTGAGAAGTATTTACATTTCCGAAACTGTGCAATTGTTGGGAAAAACCTCTCTGTTCACGGTGCCTTTGAGGAAGCAAGGTTCAGTATTTCCGTCAACCACAATTTTAGTGCAGAAACATGTTTTCAGTAAGATTTGAATTAAGACAACACAAGATCAATATTACGAAAGGTAGCTTGCTCAACCAACAAGTCTGCCTTTTCCCTGCCAAGGGTATCAGTGTGTTCTCGAATTAACTTTAATTTTAATATAATTTATTGACTCATTTTAAGCATTTTTTTTGTTAACGAATATTACATTACTACGATTAATAACCGAGCAAATAACCATTAGACATTCGATTCACAAATACGCAGTCAAGAATTATTAGTCACAAAAAATATATTCTGAATAATTTACTATAAATTAAAGAAATTATCATTATAAACTTTAAATAACACACTTGTTATTAAAAGAGATCATGAATAATGGAATCTGATTTCATTAAGCTTGATTGACGTTTCACTGTATTAAATGCATTTTAAGGAATAATTATATAGCATTAATACCAAAAAATGATAAAAGCGTGTGTATTAAACTTTTAATATTTTACAAACATTTCTGAATAAGATAGAAATTATCAGGCTATAGTGGATAAATGTGTCCACTATAGCCTGATAATAATCTGTAAATTCTCAAACAAAAATTTACCTATTGTGGAGTAGACTAAAAAATTTCAGGGTATTTCAAAATACATTTTAGCTCAAAAATATATACATGAGACCAAGAAAAATTAAGCTGTAGCTATTAAACTTAACAAGAGAGTAATATTTGTATCAATAAATACATATTATTACAAATTCAGAAAAATAATTTATTGACTAATAGCAACAAAAAGAATATCTATTCCAATAAAACTACCGTCAGCAAAACAAACTGATACTTGATGAGGCAAGAAATTTCCTTGGTTATCTATGAGATTCTGTTGGTACCTCTGCCATAAATACAGGTAATAGTCAACAAGTGATGGTTGTTCCAAGCTGATTGAAATTGCTTTCCCGACTTGTATATTCAAGCACATTCAGAAGGAATTTAACAGGTTATATAAGGACATCATATTCTTACAAAATTATTATGAGATTCAAGGATAATGTCACTGAGTAATACCTCATTGATAAATTACATCTAATTGTTTTATAGACAAAAGCAGTACTATTATTTAAAAAATATCCTCACTGTACCTGGAAGTAATCAGAATATCTTGTATCTTTGGTAGAAGGGATCGGATGTCCAAAATTCATTCAAACTAAGTTCACTTACTGAGTAACAAATACTGCATAGAACAAATGAAATTTGTCCTTACATCCATAGGTTGTGATCACCAGTGAAAACAGAAAAGCATAAATCATCGTAAAATATCCAATATCCCTGACCAGATACTGCTCCACACACACACACATCTTACCCAAGATAGACACAAATCTAGACAATATTCGAAAATTAGTGTAGGCGTAGACAAGTCCGCAATGGGCTAGCTGTTTAGGGGTTCATTTTCGTTGTAGGAAAATAATGAGTTGAAATCCCGATCCAAACAAAGATCCGTCGTTTTCAATAATGGCGGTCGGGGCACGTTAAATATGTTGTGGTTGCAATGTCCTCCACGTGAAATAACACACCTGGTGGAACTATCCGAAGTATACTTAGTCCTTGCATCTAAATTACGAAGACCCACCCACCTTACTGCATCTGTCTAATTGGTAGAGCCTAATTCAGAGCTAAATTCAAGGAAGCATACTGTTGCAACAGCAACAGCAGACATAGAGATCAAAGAACCTTCTAACTTGGTACATTTTTGCTTATATCTCCTAGACCTACGTTTCGACTACATCTGTAGTTGAATCAAATATGTTTTCTTACATTTGTAAATAAAAGCATTCTCATATAAAAATTTATTATTTCCAATTTTCGATTTATTGGTTATTGATGACTTATAAATTACTTGGTATAAAGTGCAAGAGGGATTAGCTAAATCTATCATTTTTTTTTAGGGAACAAAAATCAAATAGCTATATTTGTGAGAACCCTATGAAATGAAACCAACATAGTTCATTGCAAAAATTGGTGAATCTCGGTATGATTTTGTTTCATTTCAAATTTCAACAACAAATATATTGTGAAAGATGCAAACAATATTAATAATTTCATGTTTGTAAACATTTTAGTGTTAGGAAGCCACATGGTGAACATATACGAGAACAAATCGATTGACATCTACTGCTTTTAATTCATCAAAGTAAAATAAAATAAAAAGTTACATTATTAAATAGCATGCATGTCTGCATATATATATATATATATAT
>JAPDSC010004519.1:0-23645 GCA_026290005.1 Latrodectus geometricus | reverse complement strand
AGTTGTTAATGTCCTAGAAATGTTAATCAAGAATTGAAAAGCAATTTCATGGACTTGTGCTTTTCGGGTGATTATGATATCAATTTAGACATTTCCAAACTTGGAGGCATAAAATTAAGAGTGTTGTTGATGTTCGAATATATTTTGGCCGAATAAGGTCATTATTCGTCTAAAATATATAACTAGGAAACTGGAAAGGAGCTCATTTTAGATGTAAAAATAAAGGAATAGAAATAAATATTTCAAAATTAATTTATTAAATAAACCTATGACAGATCATGAATATTTAATTAAAAATATATATAATTAACAATCTTTGTTCCTAAAATTTGCGTTTGTCAAAATGATTGACTTTTCATTTTAATTTATTCATACCTTCGGCTGCAAATATGTCCTAAAATATATGTCACATAAAAATTACATTAAAAAAAATTTTAAAATTATTATCATGCTTTATTATTGATTAATATTAATGAGTATAGATGCATATCTGTAACGTTGTAAAATTTTTTTCATTAGAAAACAAATAAAATTAGCCATAGCTGTCATATTAACAATGACACAAAGTAGTTATAATAAAATAGTTATAAAATTAATTTATTTATTAAAATAATTTTTATACCTCAAAGTAGCTGTTTGTAAGATTAATATTTATAGTTACATTTATTAAAATCAGAAGTTATGTAAAGAGTCTACATATAAATTTTTTTCGGTTTATGTATTCTTATGCATACATAATTCTTATACTTATCAAATATTTCATACAAACTCATATTTGAATAATATTACAACAGAACTTTTAAATTAAAACTAATTAATTCGCATAATTTCGTGTTATATACAACAGCTGTATTTATTTTTACCTGAGACACATTTTTCTTTGTTAAATTTTAAAATTATTGTCTAGAGTTATTAAGGAGAAAAGTTAAAAGTAAAAATTGTTTTTCAAAATTTTTAATAAAGCAAATGCTTTTATTATAATTGGTTTTATTTAATATTTTCTGTCACTCCTTATTTCGTAATCTATTCACTTTAGATTTTTTGAATTTTAAGTATCTTGGAATTAAATTTATGAAAGTGAATAAAACGCTTTGTGTGTTATCGAACTATCACGAGTCACAAGAAGAAAATAAGATTCATGTTAAAATGTAAACAACAATTTCATTCAACAAATCCTTAACATAAAGTTTTTATTAGACTTAAAATTTTATATTAAAATAATTTGATAAATGTGTGATTGCATTAAATATTTATTAAAAACTCCAATTTAACTGTCATAAAATTTACTTTTATTAATTCCTAAATTAACATGCCATTTTGTGTCTAATTTGAATGTTTTTTGTAAACAGATGAAAAAAAATCAATTCTGTGAAAATTAAATTTTTATTTTATTCCAAAATGCATTTATTATTTGAAAAAACTCACTTGAAAAACAATATCTTGTTTCAAAATGTTATGAAATCAGTTCCGCTTTTATTAAATATCCAATAATTTTATATCAGGTACATAAACTAAATATTGAGAAGAAAATTCTATTTGCAATTTTTGAATTTTAATACATTAATTATAAAATTCTTAATAATAGAGTTTTAGCTTAAAACTTTCCTTCTAACTTTATTAAATGTGAATAATTCTTAAAAAGTAACGTAGGCCTTCAATTCAAAATTCGAGTGTAATTTAAAATTTAATATTCTCGTTTATTCAGATGGATGGAATTAAAAATAAATTCTGAATTTTAATCTAAAAGTTGTTTTATTACCATAAGTAAATTCAAAAATTAAAATAGCAGGCCAACGTTGTTGTTTTGAGCATTCATTTTAATTGTTTTAACCTTTTAAAATTCATGTTCATCCTAATAAAATTTTCTTTAAAAAAACCCGTTTTATCGAGAATGCAGTATTTATTATTTCTAAAGATCATGTTTGTTCATAAAATTAACTTTTGCTTATTAGGTAAAGGATTTTGATCATAAAACTAAATGACGTCACTCAAAATCGAAGGCAAAGTAATGTAGTGAGTGATCTGGGTTCCCAGCCAAATGACTTTTAGCTTTTCTTATATGATAACCTAAAGGGATGCCGTAACCTCAAGTAAAAATTCAATATATTTAACAAAAAGTTAAAAACATTGTAAACATTGGGTATAAAAATATAAACAGTTATATCTGAATATGGCGTTAATAAAAAATATTAAAATAATTGTGTTCAATGTACAATATAATATGTGAAAATTAATTAGTAAGTATATTAGAATAGAATTCCACATGGAATAATTTAATTAGTCTAATATAAAGTATAAATAATTATAGATAAAACTGTAAAAAATTTTATGCTGAAATATCTTTTTGCGGTTGGGAGATTGAAAAATAGTATGTTGATTGTTCAAATAATAAAAAAAAAATTCAAAGAAAAAACAAAAGCATATCATAGGTAATATTTATAAAAATAAACAAAAATAAAGTTTAAATAAAAACCAGGGTTTAAGCCATCGTAGAAACGAATTTGAGAAGTAACAATTTAACTAACTCTGAGATAGGATTTTTTTCAATGATCCCATCATATAATTTATATTGTACTTTGTTGAAACAATATTTTTTTTTCCCAAGTTAACTTTTGACCTCGATAATTCTGGCAATAATAAATGTAAGTAAAATTACTTAGAAATAATTTATGTTATATATAACTTCTCACAAGAATATTTTTCACTTAAAATACTTCTTCATCAAGAATAAATTTGTAATTTAAATTCTTATTACATTTCTTGATATTTCTTTATTAGCGAGGAATCAAGTGACGATGTTATCATCTATAACGAATTCAAGTTTCTGTATGTATCTGTGAACCATAAAATTAACTGATTCTCAAAACAAAGCACACAGAAAGGAATTTCTTTCTTATTATTTCTCATCATGAATATATATTATTGCATCCGTAATAACAAATTCAAAATATAAAATAAATGAAATTCATTTCTGATCGTAATTTAAATGAGTGATTAAGTTGCAGATTTTTGCTTCATGATTCATTACTATTCGTTTTAGCAATGATGTTGCCATTTAACATATTTTTAACAAAAAAGAGAAATATTTTAATATTTGAAATTTTAATTATATTCTTTTTTATTGTGACAGTTTTTGAATTTTATTTAAGAGATTTGACATAAACCTAGACAGAAATTAAAATAACCATTATATGAATTAAAATTTTTTTTTAAAAAACTGTATAAATAAAAAATACCAAGCTTGCTTTCCTTAATTTATAATATTCATAATTAATTACAAATAACAAATAATACATAATATGATGACATAAACATAATAGTTGTAACTACAAAATACTATTAGACCAAATTTTATAATTTTCAATTAACTATTTTTCAATTTTTATTTAGAAAAATCCAAAAATTTACATATTACAAGTTGATAGAATATATATCATAGTAGAAAAATATGTCGGTTAAATTAAAATATGGTACAGAAGGGTTTAAAATAATTTGTAGATCAAGTCACACATGGTTTCAAGACTTGAAATCCATGGTAATCCGGTTGCATACCGATTTCAAGGCGCCAGTCTCAAGTCGTCTGAAATGAACAATAGCTGTAGGATTGCACGTCTGGCAACAAACTGAAATGCCATTGGACATATCACTCCTTTGTTGATAGTCTAGGACTTGCAATCGACTATGAAGTAGGACTCACAGTACCAAGGAAAAACTGGTACCATTCTAATATTAGTTGTACTATATAGTGAAACACGAATATTACTACATGGTAAAAGAATTTGTTCCATAATTTCTTAAGTCTGGTAGCGATAACTAAGAAATTTGATAGCACATATTTTTCTTTTTAGAATTTCTGGTACCTTGTCTTCTAAGAAAAATTTCCAAAATATTTTCTCAAAAAAGATAACTTTCATTACTGATATGTATACATCGCCCTGACGAAGTTGTTTTAAGTAGTTTGATTTTAGCCATTCAGTCTCCAAGCAACAATCGAAAATTAGAATTTTAATGAAATTTTGCTTAACTTTAAAATAACCTAATAACGTTCATGTTCTTATGTTGAAAATAAAATTGCTACGAATAATGATCGTGTTTCATTTCATGTGGTTTTAAAACTAATAAAAAAAAATTCCTTTCTAATTATAATTTGTATTTTTAGTGAAAACTTAGACACTTTTTATAAATAATTTATTTGATCACTGTCACAAATATCAGTTGAAAAATTCATATTATACATTGACAGAAAATATAACAATATGTTTCTTACATATGCGAAACTAATAATAGTATTTGTTGCAATTTATGCCATAATTTATTTTATTTTATTATTACATTTATATTCATAAAATGATAGTCAATTCTACCTAAGATGTGTTATTATAATAAGATTTATTTATTAACATAATTGTTTCCTTTCTTTATATAAATAAATATAATAATTTTGTACACTGTCTTAAAAATTTATAATTTGTCTTATTTACATATTTTTAATTGTAGTTTAAGGGAAAAAATGCTATATAGATTGAGAAAATTCATTTAATAAAATAGATAAAGGTATATTTATATATTCTTTCTTTTTCTGATCTTAAAGAAGCGGAAAAAATTCTAACATTTTTTTTATTGTATGTATGTACATACTTATAAGGTATTCTATTTTTTGATATATAATAATTTATTTGATTTGTTCAAATTAGAAATAGGAACATGCAATAACATAAATCAGAATGTATCAATCCATTTTTGATGTATTTTCAAATTAAAATTTTTTAAATTAAGTGGCATCAATTCTATTGGCAGTTCTAAAGGCAACAAATTCTATCTTTTTATGTCGAACAACGTGAAATATTTTGGATGAGAAAATAGAAAACTTTTTTAATATATTTTAGCCACAAATATATTAACCTGAAAAATGATGCTGATACACTTAAAATATATTTTACATTGAAAACTAGAAGAAGAAATGTGTTCATCATATCGCACGTGATATTTCATAACTTTGCTGAATATACAAAAGATCAAACTATGAATAAATCAACTAAATTTCCCAGCATTCAAAGTTCTTACACGAGATTCCAAATAACATTTATTACGTATCACGAAGTATTGTTTTTGTAATACTCTGAATTGGCGCGTGATTTCTTGTCACGGTGAAGTAGATTTGATCATATTTTGCTTGATATCCTATGAAATTTTAATACTTTAAAGATGTTCGCCTCAAATAATTATTCTATACATTGGAATTATTTTTATAGAAGCATCGCCTAGGAAGATGTTTTCTTAACGCTTTCAGTTGCAAAATATATTTTAGTTTTATGACCTTAATTCATTTAATAGATTAAAATGAATTACTTTAAATGAAATGAAAGGAATTAAAATTATTTAAGACGATAATGATATAAATTGTAAAAATTATGAGTAGTTAAAAATTAATGATTTTCTTAGATTTGTTGGTATATTATGTATCGTATATTTCTTGGTGTGCTTTTATTTTTCTGAATAAAGACTTTCTTAAATAAACATTTTTAAAATATAATTATGGAAGCTAAGTATAAACTTTTGATACAGTGGTTGTAATTAGTATTTTGGATTGATTTTTATTATATTTAAAAAAGTGACAAAGTAATCGGAATTTTCTTCTAAACTTGACAATTTGTAAAATGGAATTTGTAACCGTTTTTTGAATGAAAACAATACCGGGCTAGCTCTGAAAATTATTTCCTCCAATATTCTCATTAAATGAGCACAAGAAAAGAATAGTAATAAAATTAAAGAAAAGAACACTAATTGTTATATAATTCGGAATATAACATTTCAATACCTCACTTCATTGTAACAGAATTTCCACTCTCTGTAGTCATTATTCTTGTTGCCACTCGAAAATTACTAAATTCTTGTTGTTTGTAGTAATTTGAGAAAATAATTCCGTTAAAAATAATTTTTTTCTTAATATTAAATAATATACAATGTTGGAAATAAATTAAATTTTTCTCTGCTGTCGATATGCATTTAAATTTTGGAAAATGTTCATCGAAGTTTAAATATTAATATATTATACATGATGATAAGCCTAACTCTTTTTATTAGAACATTTATTAATCTTTTAGATTAAGTCATCATTTTCTAGTGCTTCTCATTTCGTTTATGACAATCAAAAATACAATTAAACTAATATATTATATATAAAAAATATATTCTAAGGATATTATATTTAAAAATAAAAAAATAAAAATAATTAGAATTAAAAATTTTGAGATTAAACTAACAGATATCGATAGATATGATTCAGAAAACAATTTTGGTGATAAGCAAACATTTTAAAACCTTAGCTACCTTAAAAATAAATTTTTTCACGTTTCAAATAAAAAATAAACTTTTTAGCAAACTTATAGTAATAATTTGATTTAGTTTTTATATTTTCCCACTTTAAATATTTGCACAAGTTTTTCAGTTTTCAGAAAAAACTAAATTTCTTTTTCTCTGAACAATGCAGAAGAAATGCACATACAGGTTCAGATGTTTGCACAACTCATTTTATTTTCTAGCGCCGAAATTATTTCGCATTTTGTGTGATCGATTCACTAAAATCAGATTATTACTTATTGGAATTTCACAAATAGTTATGACTATCTTTTCGTGACCCAAGCACTATTGCTTTCCCTTTTTTCTTAACAAGAAACTGGAGAACCACAATAAAAAAACACATTCATAAGAGAAATTTAAAAATTTGCAAATATTTTCAATTATTGAAATCGTAAATACGTTAATGTTGAATTGTGCTGTTATTTGGCATGTTATTATGCTACATTATTTTATATAATTTATGCTTTTATTTGCGTAATTTAATGTTTTAATTTTTTAAATTTATATATGAAGGTATATCAGATTCTTTTAATCTATAAGTGTTTTAAAAATACATTGTCAAATACAATCATATAGATGCATAATTAATTATATTCTTTTGAAATCTTCACTGCACAAAATATATGATTAAATTAATTAATTAATTTAATTTTAATTAAATGTAGTTTTCAATAAAGATCTATCTTCTATTTCAAATTGATTAAATTTATTAACTCGTTCAATAGAGGAGCATGTTATTAAATAATTAGTTAATAATTAAGACAAATTGTTAAATAATAAGGTTGAGTTGGAAAAGAACATTTCATAGATTGTTAAAAATTTTGAATATTTTTAAAAATTAATGAAACTCTAATATTATCTCTTTTTATAGAAGCCATTGCTAATAGAAGTCATAATGAAATAATTAAATATTTTATCTTTTTTTGCTTAAAAAATAACATGCACTACTAATTCTTAGAATGATTTTTATTTTTTACTAAATTTATTCAATCTGTAAATCAAGATTTTTCAATCAAGTTTCACAAAATATTTTTTATCAAATATTTTATTTTCATTATTGCTTGATAAAAGTTATGATTCATTTGAATATTCAATACAGATTATCATAAAATTTGTATATTTTTTTTTCCTATGGGTGAAAATTCAGATAAGTATTTTTTCTCAGAGTTATAATATAGCACATTAAAAGGATGTTTAGGAACTATTATATTAAGGGTCTAAAATAGTACTTCTTATTTAATATTAACACACATAATCATAATATTTTCTACTTTTAATAATTGAAAACATGAATCGTTACAATTATAAGTTTACGAAAGCTGAAAGTATATGTGCATAGAATTTTGAAAGTGTAGAAACCTTTTACTTTAATTTTATTAAAATAATTATAGACTTTAAAAAAGAGTACCCTTTTTATGAAACCATTCTGTGCTCGTAAATTTCTATTAGAAATAAATTATATTAACTTTGCTCTTGATTGTTCAGATATGTAAAAAAATAATTCTCTTAACATTTAATGTCTTACAGTGATGGAACTTATTTATTTTTTTACTCAGTATAAAAGAATTTTGTACTCAGTTTTTGTGTCTCTCTGAAATGGCGTGATTAAACTATTGGCGACTTTCTTAGTAAACTGTATGTGATTGTATCTATGACTGATTAAACTATTGGCGACTATGTGGAGGAAACTAACAGCGTCACCACCTCACATGAAATCAACAGTAGTCATGAATTCTTGAATAGCGAATTCCAAAACCATGATTGGTTGCACGGCGTCATCTAATCATAGGCTTGGAATTGCTACGTCATCTTAAGTTTGAATTTTACTTTACTTTTCTAACAAAGTCTCACTCACGATAAGATTTTAATAATATATTTCTTAAGAATATATTACTATCAACTTATGGATTGTTGTTAATGATGTGTTAGCTCAAAATAGTAATTCTTGAACAGATAAAATTTAATTCATTCCTTTTTATGATTGAGATAATAATTTTTTCGATAAAGTAGGATTTTATTATGAGTGTGCCCGATATATTAAGCAATATTTCCTTATATTTACAAATTATACACATTGAAAACTATAAAATCATTTTTTTTAAAATTTTTATGACCCTAATTTATTTCGGAATTTTTAAAAATATTTAGAATAGACTTTAAGTGGCTATAGGTCTGAAATAGCTTTATTCCAGAATGAAAGAAATTTTTTTTTAAATTCTATATTTAAATCAAACACCTATAGCTTTGAAAAAAATATGACTGCATTGCATAATAAAAGTGTAATATAAAATTTTTATGCACTTAATCTTAGATTCTAATGAAATATGTTCGAAATTGACTGAACATTAAAAAAAATATATCGGTAATAAAAACAAAATATTGCCATCAAGGGTGATCATTTAGCTTACTTATATCAGATCATGTAATGTTTTTATAGCATGATATTTATGTCTATAGATTTCTTCCGGTTCACATTATTTATTGTCTTAATTCGAAGCTTTATTCCTTTTGCTTATTTTCTTTTTTCTCAAAACTTTGCTAAGTCTTGGCGATAAATTAATGAGTTTAATTTTTTACCAATTTAAATGTTCTTGGTTCCAATAATTCCTTATATTATTTCTGTTCTCAGTATTTCTTTATTTTTTAACTCACGCTAATTATACAGCAATGACTCAAGTAATAATGGATAGAACATTTATTATTTCTTAGCTAAATCTTGAGATTATTGTTTGCTTAAGATTTCAATTAAATGAAAAACTCTTTTAAGGAAGTAATTTTAAATAAAAGATAATTAAACTTAAAAAATAATAAATGTAAATAAATTTGGAAGAAATTAAATAAAATTAAGTTTGGTCTGTAAATTAAAATAAAAATTAAATAAATAAAACAAAATCTAAGTTATCAAGAAATTACTTTTTTACTCCTTTTACAACTTAAATATTTAATTTTTGTTAATTTTATTATTAATAAATTAATATTTTAAACCAGAGATACCAAAAAGTATTAAGTATTACATGCTGTTTGTGTAAGAAAAAGAACCTATAAAAGTATAAAATTTTTCAGAATAAATAAAGATTAACTGTGGGAAACTTACACACGCTTTTTCGTGATAACATTCCTTTTTCTCATTTAAATAAAAATCTTACTTGAAAAATTATAGTCACGAATAAGAATTAGTGTATAGGATTTTTCACTGATATAAGAAATGTTTATGTTAAAAAAAAACATGTTCTATATAAACGTTCATTTTTGTACCACATATTTCATTTGTTTTTTAGAATAGATGTTCTATATTTTTTAGCATAATAACAGAAAAATCAAACTGATAAATTAAAATCAGCACATTTATGTATTTTCTTTTTTGAATAAATTATTCATTTCATATTATAATTTTGCAATACAAATATTTTAATATATTATAATTATCTTAACCGTAATATTCCATTCTGATTAGCATGCAAAACAAAATGCAGTAATTATTGTACTACTTCTGTTTCTCTGTCTTTATATAGGAAGCCCTAAATTTTCACGTAAGTTTGGCATAACAGTTGTAACTATGGAACATATTTTTATTGCTTTTCGATTGGCTGAGATTGCCAGAACACTATTTTCCGTAAAGAAGTTGGGAATTTCTTTGGAGTGATTTAACAAACTATCAGCTTAATTATTGTTTTAGATTTTCTTTTTCGAATTTTTAGTTATATACCTCATCTTAGTTGATCACAACCGAAGTCCATTTCCATATACAGATGCAAAATAAATAAAAATATTGGATATCAAACAATCAGAAATTGCTATATTATTTATTTGATAAAATAGTATAAACATTTTTCATGTAATACATTGTTAAAGGAAAGTTTTTAAATAATATATTAAAGATGTTATGCTTTAATATTTATGCAATGTTTATAATAAAATTAAGTAAAGTTTGGCTTAACATTCGGTAACAGAAAATACCAGTTAGATTGCTTTTGGTTCTTTTTCAGAACCTGCTTATTTACACTTTCATTCATTTCACTTTTACCTTAAAAACACTTTCATTGTTAAGATCAACAGTGAAATTCTAAAAATTTCTTGTTTAATGGTAACCTATTACTTCAAAACCTATCAATAAAAGGTAAATTGACTGCAAAAAGAGAATTAATCTTACCTACATGAAATGGTTATTTTTAATACCTGAAAGTTGACCACACATAATTTCATTTAAAAACCTGCTTTTTTTGCACAACAACAATCTAGTATTTTCATTTTTTTTACATTTCCGATACTCTCATTTGATAAATTTAGTTGGCATTATATTTGAAATAATATAAAACATCCCAGGAAAATGCTCATACTTTTAAGAAATAAATAAAAATGCTTTTCAATCGAAGGCTATAAAAAATCATCCAATTTCCGAATAACAATAAAAAAAATTATTGATTCATTGTAATTTTAAATCTTTAAATGCACTTGCAAAAATGAGCCAATTTTGTTTATTTAAGATTACCTTTCACCTTTACAATGCAGCATTTAAAACTTGATAAAACAACAACTTAGACCCAGTGAGAAATAATCGATTTTGATATGTGTGATAACATCAACGAGACTGCTACAAATAACAATTAAATGAATAATGTATGACAGTAATATATGAGGCGAAGAAGCGTTTAGTAATTTTCTCCAAGAAAATCGATATTTAAACCGATATAAGAGCTCATCATACATATGTTATGAATCTTAAATGCAGCAATTTTAATATTCTAATCATATGCATATATTCATTGTTATTATATTCAGTTTTAGATAATAATGAACCTTATAATTTTGCAATTATTCCTGTAATCTACTTCATCGCTTTGTATTCAAAGCCTTGAAAATATAAGGGTGACCTACTTGTTCCAATTAAGGATAGGAAAACGCTTACGATACTAATCATCCATATTTTATCAATCGATTTTTTTTCTTTGTGAATTGCTTTTAATGGTTGACGACGTACGTGATAAATACGATACGATAATGTGAGAAGGCATAACATGAATCGATTTTTCGCTCCTTCGATTATTTCCGACACCTGCTAGCACAACACATTAAATTCTCTATTTCTGAGTATCTGTATTGCGTGAATTCTTGAAAGCTATTTGATGTTTTTGGAACAACAAACTCGAATGAAGCATTGAGTAAGATCAAGGATTTTATGGTGATATGCGGGTGATTCAAATTCGCATCATTGCTACTTATTTTGCAATTGTTTGAAATGTCAGTTGGGGTTTTCAACGCTCTTCTTTATGAATAAGCTGGTATCATAAAATAACTGACCAATTATTGAAGGTCAAATTGCTTGGAGGATAAACTATTTCACTGAACCGGTGAATTTTAGTTAGAACTTATGACGTGACATCTTTATGTATAGTGTGATGAAAGCTATCATTATTGAAATAAGTTATTGACATTTATAATGTGTGCAATAAAGCCCTATAAGTCAAACTGGGTTATATTGCAAAATTTAATTTCTACAATATGAAATTACTTTTTAAAAAGTTTCTTTACCAAAATAAATGAATGAGATAAAATCTTTTATTTATGTGGTGATATACATAAAAATTTTGATGAGGATTTGTGCTAATGTTTAAATTTTCATGATTAATTATTGTTGAAGAATTAAAAATAATAAATGGTAGGAGAATAATACCCAGTTATAACTCAGCAAAAACTTGCGCCTAATTATCACATAAATAAATATAGTCAAGATCCTCAAAAATAGAATATCAAAACCTATATATTTTTTATATTTTTGTTGGAAGTAGAATTTTTTTCAAAACATTTATGTATTTTCGAAGAAATTCTTAGCAAAAGAGCAAAATCCCATCTTGTTCGAGGTACTTCGAAAACATAATCAAGCTCAGAACACAAGACTATAATAATTTAGACTATAATAACGATAATAAATAAGGAATAAAATACTCCATTCAAAGCAGCATAATGCATAGAGGTTGTTTATATAATGTTGACCAATTCAGATTAAGTTGCTGCTTGTTGGAATTGCTAGTCAAGATGTATTTAACTGATGGCAAATGCTTGATTGATCGTGCAAGTCAATTAAATCCATTGATTTCATTGAATTCTCCAGATATTCCTTAAATGTGCATTTAGATATTATCTTGTTGAAAATGACTCGAAGGGATATCATTTCCTATCGATCATATACAACAGAGCAACAGTTTTATCAATTGGAAGGCATTCAAAAAAACAGCAAAATTATTTACCATCAAGCTTGCCTATAATCATCCAAAAAATAATCATCCTTGATGAAGAACTCTGATTCTCAGAAATTCACTTTTATTGTGCAAGAAACTAATTTAGACTGTAATAACGATAACAAAATAAGCTTAAAAAAAGCATATTTGATGATCTTCAAAAGAAAATTTTCTCGCAACTAAAAACCTTCAAATGATGTTAGTGTAAATGTATATAACATGATGTCACATTTTATACAGAGATTTTGGTCTAAGAATAAGGTAATTTATCTCTCGGTCAGAAACATCCAAAAAGTTATTAACTTGTTTCTTCAAAATCTGAATGATCCTTTAATGGAATAAAAAATTAAGTTACAGCTTCATTATTGTTCTGTCTGACACTGGGATTTTATTCTATCTCGTAAGTCCAATTTTTTTGTGGTGATGCTGTGGGGGGGGGGAGTTAATATTTTTATTTAAATAAGATACTGTAGAAATTTCAGTTAAAGAGCAAATAATACTACATTAGATAAATTTTGCTTTATAAATTATCAAAGAGATGTTTAGAGAAAATTAATATTTACTTATTCTCATATACTAGAGAATGAGTTCTTTATTTATAATTCGGCAAGAGGTTAACAAGTGTCGTGGGTGCGGAAAATTAATGGAACCAGCTGGCAAAACAAAACTTCTGAGGTTAATAATGTGAAGAAGGAAAGCAAGCTTTATAAAAAAAGCAAAACTAATTAAAATATTCACTAAAAATATATCTTTATTAGATAATATGTTACTGGTAGTTAATAATCACAACTGAATACAAATTAGTTATAACTTAAAGCTATAATATGTCTTTTCTTTTTTTTTAACAATCTCCTATACATCCTTTAAAATATTTTTGTTAAAAAATATTTGTGTTTTTTTTTTGTTATACAGATATAGTTATATATAGTTCTATACAGATAAAGTTATCAATAATTGTTTAATATCTACAATTAATTTAGGATATTAAAAGAGTGCTAAAACGGTAACTACTTACAAACTTTGAAATATGATTTAGGAATAAATATTTTTATTATTTTATTTATTTTAAAGTATATGTTTGCTAATATTTGATCAGGGCCATACTATAAATTAAATATGAATTTAATAATTTTGATAATTATAAAAGTGGATGAATTATATGAATACTTTCTCTGGATATATTGATAAATAATTTCTTTATTAAAATATAGTTATTTATTTCCTACAAATGTGGTCATCCTGCTCTATTGGGTACGATGTAAGTTGATCTGCCAAATCCTTTTGCAACATTACAGCAGAAAATTTTAATACACATTAAGGGTATTTTTCAAGAGACCATTTCAGAGATTATAATAATGTTTAAGAAGTTACAAACACATGTTAAAATATTAGGGTTATTTAAGAACTGGTTATCCAGTTTTTTAAAAAAAATTGAAACACATAATTTTTTTTTAATCTTAAAAAAAAAAAAAAAATCAGAAATATTTTTGTTGTAAATTTTTTTTGAATGAGCTTTTGAAATTTATAAAACTTCTTAACGTCAGATTTCTCTAAAAAGTTATTAGTGTTCAAATAATTATATATACTGTGAATATATCTGTTAACAAGGATATTTTCACTTTGTGCTTTCAAATGTCAGTCATTAACACTCCTAATCAATTCATAAAATGAAAATTATCGTATTAATTTGGTAATTGTAAACAAAATTTGCGTTTAAAATTTCTATGGAAACGTGGAATATTTTTTTACACTTGTTAAAAGGACTGAAAATCCAGGTAGAAAGTTTATTGAATATTAAAATTTGGTCTTTTAAGTTGCTAGCTGAATGATTATTTATCTTCTGACTTTCAATCCAATAGTTTGTGAGTTGGATTCTCACGTGATTACCAATCATCATCGTGGATATTGGTAATGGTACGTTATTTCTTTGAAACCTTAAATCAAATTAGAAATCATGTGGGATATTGGTGGTAAAACGATAAACCAACCCATTAAGGGCTAGCGGTTGGATACTTTTTTCAGACAAAGAAGTCCAAGGCCCTGTTGAACTATGGAAGATAAATTTTGTGCCGATGCTTTCTTAATGTATAGCTGTCGGGATGGCGCTTGGAAGTTTCCGAATTTCCTCTGTTGAAATACGAGAATATGATCCAGTATCTATGAAAAGTCCTACCAAAAGGCAATTTTAAACTTTAAACGCACCATTTCAAAATCCCCATTAATTAAATATATGGCAATTTTAATCCTGTGTTCAATCCCAACCACTATTGAACAACAGAAGATGGACTCACTCTGAGAGACGTGCATACTTCTGCCTTCTGTATGCCCATCTCTCAGGGTGCGTGCTTGGAAGATTTCCAGGTTTTCTTTTTTTTGGCATGTTAACGTGTCCTTTTTACACATAAAAAATCCCTTGCTCAATAAAATTATGCAATGAATGCTTAAAGAACCTTCCAATTGTTGGACAGGTCATTATACTGTGTCAAGACTAATCAACCAAATCTAAGTTTGTACCCATTAGAAGAAATCACCCATTGTGATGTACTATTATCCCATAATTTCAATAAGCTTTCATAGATGTTCTTAAACAAGCAATATCTTATTGAACAAATTGCACTCTACAATAAAAAATAAAGCACCAGAAGTAATATATAAAAACATGTGTTTTGAAATCATGCTAATTTGTTTCCTACATATCGTAAGAACCATACATCAGAAATTTTTTAATTGCTTTTAATTTTAAACACCGGTGAAGACGTGTGGATTTATTTAAATAAATTATGTAAATGGTATAATGTTTTTACCTAATTTCTTTTTATTATGGTTTTCAAAATTAATATTTTTTTAAAAACATTTTGTATATTTTTATATAATGAAATTGTCGATATTGAGAAAAGATTCCAATAAAAAATATTCAGGGTAGCAAAAATAAGTTTATAAACAATATTATTGAATTTATCAAGATTATTTTACAGTGGAATATTCAAATGGTTAAGACACAGAAATTTTAAATTCTAAATCTTTTTAGAACTATTTGGTAGAAAATATGTAACAATTCTATTAAAATCTTTTACTTGAGGATATTATTTCTAATCCATCTGATCTCAAGTGCAAAATAATTGAAATAATATTGTAATTTACGAAAGTGCATAATAATGTCTGGAAATATATTGCTGGAGTTGTGTGTATGTGATCTTAGTTTCTGCTCTCAACAATTTCCAGTGAAGCTTTATTATAAAATAAACGTTAATAGCTTTAATAATGATAACCAGAAAATTACTAAATAAAATATGTATGCTCTAATGGAATTACAATATTAATTTGCTATTGTTTACTAACACCATAATGCTATTTGTATGCAGTTAAGAGTTTCACACGATGCAACTCTTAATAATTTTAAACTGATAATTCTCGACTAGAACTCTGTGTGATTCAACAAATTATACTATAGCTATACCTATGATATTCAAAAAGAAAGCTCTAATAATGCTATATCTTATAAATTTAAATTGGTATGTATTGGTGAGAACAAAATGAGATTTAGTAATTCCTTCATCAATTTTATTTTATGCGATAGTATGAATATGTTTTTAAGTTGGTAGTTTAAATTGATACTATTAACAAAATTACATCACTGGTTCACACAATGATCATTTACTTCTCATCTTTCTCTTATTTGTAAATGCAATTTATTCTATTGCTTATATTAAAATTAAAACAGTGAAATTGAAAACTTGAGAAAATAATTTGCCATAAAATTTCTTGTTTCCATTGCTGCCTCTCATTAAAGATGATGGTTTAGAATAAATTCTTAATTATGTTGATTGATGATCCTAATTAATTTTAGAATAAAACTATAATTTTAAAGTAAGCACAATGACTGTCACTATCCGTTCTTTCTTTAGAAATATGACTCCTAATTAAATCAAACGGGAAGAGGAATTAATTTGAGCTATAATGTTCCTTGCGGGGTGATTAACATTGTAGGAATATTATGTAAATTATTTTTCAGTAGTGCTAAGTTTGTGTAGTAGACTATTTATAACTATTATGTGATGAAGCAAATAACTCAGGATTTACTGTGGCTCTTTGGTTGGACGCCACTCTTCGGATATAGATTCAATTCCATGCTCTCATGAATAATAAGAGATGGATACTGCATTTCCGTTTTCTGCATACACGACTGCTGGTATGGTGTCTGTGCATTTTCCCAGTTTTCTCCTTTGCAGCAGTGAATACGGCCCATTAGTAATTAAATACCTATTAGAAGACGATTCACAGAGGATAAATTAATGTCACCGACGGCTATCGACTGTTAATCTGTCTGTTTCATTTCTCAAAGTAAATGACTAAAAATCTTAATAAGATATATGTGAATACTCCATTATTAAACATCGGACAATGCAGAATTTTTGCAATAAAATTGATAAATATGCAGCATATTTATCACTGCTGCTTCCTCTAAACTTTGTACCAGGCTCTATCAGAATTGGGAAACCAATTCTGATAGAATTGTTGAAAATAGCGTTCTTTTCTTCAAAGTAAAGAAAAGAACGCTATTTTTGTAAATCCGGGGATTAAAAAAAGCATCACGCTAATAAAAACACAATTTTTTTCATTACTTTCAAAATTTGGGGATAATATTCTGAATTAATGACACCGAGTACAGGAATTGTGATCAATTAAAAATATTCCTTATAAAGCAGAAATTCTAAGTATAGATCACTGCATAGCACATATGACACGAAAGAAAGTTTTCACTCTGGTTTTTTATGTTTTATATCATTTTAAACACACGCTTTTCTAAAATATAATTTTGGAATTTTGGATTAATGGGGATTTATTTCCTATCCTTCTATTATAATATGTTTTCAGTTTATGTTGTAAATGTCAAATGCAATATTAAAAAAGGGGACACATTCTTTTATTTTAAATAAAACCACCATTTTCAATCCATTTTTTTTATAGTTTCTAGTTTTATTGTTGTACTTGCGTGTTTTGATTTCTTATGTAATTAATTTTAATCTTATTAAAATTTCATTCCAAAATTTTAACAAAAACAACTTTTAAATCTGAAAGAAAATGAAAAAAAGTTTTATAAATTCATTCCATTAAAAAGTTCCTAATCCTTTTACAGTAAAAAATCACGTCATTAGGTGTATGTTAAGATATATTTTCTTCAATACTAAAAAAAAGTTGCAATCTAAGAAGAAATAATATGCTTTTTATAAATGACTAGAATATATTCCTTTTTTGAACACATTTTTTTTTCTCGTATAACATTTTAAGAACTAAAAAAAGATTATACAGAATTATTTGTTTTTTATGACTTTATAAATTCATTAAATATTGAAAAGTATGGGCTTATAAATTATGTTCGAATAAAAATTATTGAAAGCATTATTTAATTAAATTTTTATGTTCCAAATTTATGAAGTACTTAAAAAACAGCATTTGGAAAAATATACTTGAAACCAAAATTATGTCTGTTGTTTTTGTGTTCGACAATGTATTAATTTAAGAGAATAAGATAAAGAAAATCTTTAATTATAGAGGAAATATTTTAGAACCGATGAAATTAAAAGCTAGACTTTTTTTTAATTGAAAGAATAATAAATTAATTCGGAAATAAAAACTTTTTTACTTACACTTGCAAAAAAGCCCCATTATCGTATCCTTAAATTATGCTAATTGCGTATCAGTAGTCACACACAATACATTAATTAAATTGAGCATACAATAATATTATAGAAGACCTTTGAAACCAGGAAGAAGAAGCCATAGTTTTTCGGCATAAGGTTGATGACCTAGAAATACACGAATCATTTGTTGGCCTTTTCAAAATAGTAAAAAAAAAAAAAAATTGTTGAATCATTGTTTCTAATTAAAAAGTGTAATTTTCCTACTGGGGAAAAATATTTTGGAATAGCAAGCTCAATTTGATCATGGTAGATTTTTATAGGAAAACAAATTCTTAATTTATATCCGTATTCAAATGTTTATTTAGGGCACGCTTTTTCCATACCTTTTGATAACAAATGCCTTTTAGCAAGTTAATGGATTTAATATTCTTTCACAGAAACGCATTCGAACAAATCATACATTATTTTTTCTTCAATTCACGCTGAAATTTGGTTAAAGAGTGCCACAAAAAATTATTCTAATGGTGTTGATGTAACATTTTCCTTATTTATTGCTCTTTATTTTAGATTTTATAAAAAATGTACCATATTTTCACGTTTAATTATGCACCTCAACATAATAAAACTATTGTAATGAATTTCCAAAAATGTTGGGTATCAATTATGTTTTTTTAAAAATTAATTATATTTATTTTGAGATCATCACTCTTAGCTTTCACTATTTTTAAATAAACATGGGCTTCATAGGTTATATACGCCTCTAAGAATTTGTCATACATACTAACAGAAATTTTACCCTGGCTATTTATCTTATATACCATCTATTAAAAAACGAAATATGGGATTTCAGGACATTATCTGCATGCTAATTAAACACCCAACTTCTTAGAATTGCGGTTTGAATCATTGAAGGAAGTACGAATACTAATCTTTCGACACATTTCATCTAAAACATGTGATTTCCTGTAAATAAGCTTATTATTTCACCGCAATATTTTTAGATAGTAAACTAACTTAATTTTTGTTTTACCTACTTTTTCAGATTTGTTGGATTTGATATGCTAAACATTATTTTAAAAAAATATTAAAAATTTATAGAAAGAAAGTTAAAAAATGAGAGTGACACCATATTGTTTCATCGCCATAGAAGAAAGTTGGCGAAATATTTATTTTGGTGAAAAACCCGTCCCTCTTGATGTTATCCCGTGCGTCACACGAAATTGATTTCATAACTATTTCAGGGACACAAGTTGCATTTCACCATAGAAATAAAATACGTGACATATTTTATAAATTGATTTTTCATCGCCTAGATTCTATTTTGTTTTTTCTCTCATAGGGAATTAATGGAAATTTAAAACTTTAAATCCTAATCAATTTAAATTTCATCTTGATTAAAAATTTAGTGTTTGAAAGAATGTTTGAAAGAAGTTATAGAAAAACTTTAAAAATTTTGCATATAGATTTTTTATCATTCGCTATTTAACGAAAAAAAAATCCAATTTAGCAAGACTGAAATTAACAAACCAGAATAAAATTAACATAGCAACATTAAAAGTTAGCATTTTCTTATATTATAAAACAGAATAAAAAATAAATGAGGTTTAAAAGTTTTGACTGGAATTACAAACAAATGATGTAGTGTAATATAAATAAACATGTATAGAAAGTATAAAAAATAGGCATATAAAAATAATCTTTTTTTATTATTTTTTTCTTTAAAATATATTGTAGAATGACTTTTATTTAAATAAATATTTAAATTTATTTTTATATGTTATTACTTTCCGAGAAACGATTTATTAGGTACTAATATGGAACAGCTTTTTGGTAAGAATTGAAATTAATAAAAGTTAGAATTAAATTTTTTAAAAAATATTTTTGAATAATATTTAATCAGAAAAGGATTAAAATATTTAATCAGAAATAATGATAATTTATTATCTTCGAATTGTGCTTTATTACACATGCTTACTTACGTGATTTTTAGAACTGAATTTATCTAACTAACAAACTTACCTTTCTTTTATGATTTTAAAGTAGTATTTTTAATCACTAATCAATTAAAGACATAATCTTATTAATGTAACATTGCATGATGTATAACCTAACAGTGGAAAACTGTTATAAAGCCTTTTAAGCCTCCATTACGTAAGGGTTCCAAAAAGAATGTATATAGATAATGGACTGTAAAAACTTATAGTAGGAAAACTCCAAAGCAACCACTTCAACAGTTCTATTACTTTATCATGTTGATATAATTTAAGTGTTATGGATATTAACTAGTCATTATCAAATTGCTCTATCTTGGAAAATTTAGTATAGAAAATAAAATGCCAAAGCGGATTTCTGATTAATTATATTAATAAATCAATAAAATAAATAAATGCATGATTCTAGCCTTAAATTATAAATTTAAACTGTGACAAATACAAATTACAATTGTCAAATAATCAAATTCAATTCATTGGACCTGTGTAGACTCTAAAATAAGAAAAGAAAGGTTTGTTTACTGACGAATAACAACGCCCTCTATTAGCCATTCGATTTAGAGACAGACATTGAGACAAATGACTTCACACAGGAATAATTATTAAACGAGACAACAATTGCGAATTTAATCTTCCATAACAAAAAAAAGCTTCTTCTCTTAGCCTAATATTTAGAGTAAAATGCCAAAGAGATAAAAGATTTCCCACCCTTTTTCCTAGATCATTGTTCTCACGATAAGTTAAATTTGTTGCTTTTAAATTTCTATTGTTTCAGCGATTATACAAACAAAAGTTGTCAGACTTTTTAACCTATTTAAAACAAGGAGATTTATTCCCGTTTCTTCTTAATATCATATTCATTAGCATTTATGATAAACGCGATTTTTTTTATATATTGTTATTTTCAGCGCGTTACTGTTTGAATTTTTGTGATCTAAAATTATAAACTAAAACTTTGAAGAAGATAAAAATTTAAAAAATACATTTTGCAATAAATGTTTTGCTTGACAAAAAATTAAAAGGCAAATAGAATGAAGAAAAATTTTGTTTTCTGGTTTTTATATGTACTTTATATTTATTATTAGATAAACAAACTTCCCATACGATGTTAGGATATTTTCCTTCTCTTATAGCAATATATCTTTATTTTAGAAAACTTTGTGAACGAAAAATGCATGATATAAAATTCAATGAGATAATTTGAATATGACACAAAAAGCAAAAGTGAAGTTTACTTTCTATTGGAATGAACCAGAAAGCAAAAGAAAAGAAAGATCAAATTATAAGTTTCGTTATAAAACTTTACGGAAATTCGTCATAAAAATCAATTAAATTAAAAAAATATACAGAAATATAGAATTCAATTTGCTTTTCATTAGATTAATAAATCGCAAATAGTTTTGGGGTAAATTATTTTTATTTTTTGAAACTAATCATAGTATGAGAACTAGAAAAATATTTGTCTTCAAGGTATGGTCATTAAAGTTAATTGTTTGAGATTAATCTTTTAAAATTGTTTATTATTCTGTACCTTTTCAACAATTTTTTATATAAGATGAATTTTTAAATTGAAACAGAAATCTTTATTTCACTTCGAGCGATGAAATTTTTTATTAAATATTTGGTGAAATATTATGCGTCTTACTTGATATTTTTTTTTTTTTTTTTTTTTTTTTTTTTTGTCAATTGAGATTTCCAAAAATGCCCAACAGCGAATTTAATTCATCCTGTATTTGCTAGATATTTTCCTTATTTAGCGACTTTTCAAACAGTTATCGAAATAACCGAAATGTTTTCTTTAATCAAACTCTTTCTTTGAAGTATTTTAAAAAATTTAAATTTGACGTTAAGATTATTCTAAAATTAAAATTCATTAATTAATTAAATAAAAATTCATTAATTAAATAAATTATAATAAATATTCGATAAAAAATTTATTGTACTAATATCTGTTATGATATTAAGTTTTATATTATGAGATATCTAATTACATTAATTATGAAGTTGCCATGAAAAAATTTTAATAATGCGTTATCACAGATCTCAGTTATTAATTTTGTATTAATTAAAGGAATTTTCTATATGTAAATTGAAAATTTGCGTTCACTCGAGATATATTTTGAATAATGTTATTAATTAAATTTATATTGAGAAAATATCTGTGATTGATTTGACGTTTAATATTATAAACGCAATCAAAAATCACAATAGTTGTTTTAATTTTTTTGTGTAGATTATGGTAATCAGTTGGCATTGATCTTGTGGTACTATCATTTAAAAATTGATATGTGCTAATATAATTCATATGAAAATATCAACTAAGTCATAAATATAAATATAAGTCCTTTATATTGTATAAATATATGTAATTATTTCTCAATACTCATAATATTGAATAAAAAGTTTAGACAATTTGCAATTGATTATTTATGTTTTCAGTCATACCAAACATCATTAAATATTTTAAATAATTTTTATTAAAATATGATAAGGAGGTCATTAAAATTGTTATAAAATCATGAACAGTATTTCGTGTGTCAAATTCATTTTTTAGGAGAACATTCATGAGCGAAATCAGTATTTTTGCTGTTGATTGATGAAAGAGAATTAACTCTTTTTTCAACATCAAAAGGAGACAGGGGTACCCAGCTATAACTCCAGGACACTCGATGTCCTTTTGGTCACCTCCTACAATACACAAGGATTACGAGGGAAACTATTCTTCACGGTCACCACACGGATGTATAAATTTATATTTATCTGAAGTAATAATTAACAGACATAAGTAACAGCCATCAGAAGTGCCATTTGATTTTATATTATTTTTAATAACTTTCACTTTAACTTCTTTTGTACATTTATTTTTATTTGAAGCTGAAAATAACACTCTCTCATCTTTGACGCTTGCTTTGCCAAGTCTCCAAAGTTTAAATCAACTTTTATCATTGTTTTTGCCGTTAATATTGTTTTTCAAAAACACTCTGAGTACACACATTTTCTCTATACATATTTTTATAGCTTCAGCAAATTTTGATATTTTTGACTTAAGCTTGTTTCATTTGAATTTACACTTAGGCAAAAATATCCAAAGAATTATTACAAAGAAAAATTTTAGCATATGATTTCTTTAGAAAAAACAAGTATCAAAGATTTCATAAATTATTTATATAATTTTTACTTAATGAAAATATGGCTCTTATTAAATTCATTTTTAAATTTGTTAAAATGTACCAAAAAATCTCTTCTAAATCTGTTGATCAAAAACATGTGAACTATCAAAAATAATACCAAAATGTATCTTGTTGTTGTTAATGACACTTGGCAATGCCAAGCCCGCCCGTCAGAGAGACAAGGCGAATGAAGTCAGAGAGGGAGCATCTTACGTTTTTTTTTTTTTTTTTTTTTTTTTTTTTTTT
>JAPDSC010004513.1:0-25182 GCA_026290005.1 Latrodectus geometricus | reverse complement strand
CACACACACACACACACACACACACACACACACACACACACACACACACACACACACACACACACACACACACACACACACACACACACACACACACACACACACACACACACACACACACACACACACACACACACACACACACACACACACACACACACACACACACACACACACACACACACACACACACACACACACATTTTTGGGATTCAATATTAGTGGTCTTTGGAAATATAAATATAACAATGAGCTATTTAATTTTATATAAAGAAATTTACATTGGAAAATTAACGAATGAAACTTGCTGTCATATTTGTAGAATGCAACCCTCCATCTTGACTTATAAAATACTCAGTTACAGAATGATAGGAACAAGAGCAAAGAGCAGACCCAAACTAAGATAAATAAACAATTTTACTAATGACTTTCAATTATGGAATATAAAGAATCGGCAAAGCTTAGCTACGAAGAGATTGGAATGTAAACCAGTTTTTGAAAAGACCCTCACCCATGTTAAGCTGGCATGCCTATAGATGAAGAAGAAGATTTTTTTTATTATTTCAAAGCAATATCAAATCTTATTACTTGCAACCTTTTGCTGACCTGTTATCTGACTGAAAACAAATAATAGGAAGCATATTTGATACCTATAGCAATGGCATTTGAAGAATTGCTAAAGCTTCTTTATTTGTTTTAAATAAATTTTAGATTTAATCATGAATTTTTCTACTGTATAATCACTACTTGTAGGCATTTTATTATATTTCTATATGCATTTCCATGTAATACATGCTGCAAAATTTTAATCTTTCCTTACCTAAGGATTATTTATTTTGTAACAGATTAAAAGAGCAATATAAAAAAAAAGTAATAATATTATTTTAAATAAAGTTAAAAAATTCCCTTGTTTTAAAAATTTAAATATATATTAATTATTTAACTGCGACAAATCCAATTTTTTTTTATTTCTTGTGTAAAAGCTAGATTGTCATTTTCATTTCTATCGTTCAATATAGAATAAAATCCATCACAAGATTATAGAACCTTGGGATTTATTCTCCTGCCCATTGGGGAAAATATTTATTTCCCTGATCGATTAGTTTCAATGAAATGTATTCCCCTGATTATTAGATTCTTGAAGGCATTTCCTCCATTCCTATGCAGCAGTTTATCAGTCAGCCTACTCGCAATTCCTTGGAAAATTATATGATAGCAGTTTTTCCTTGAAATATTTGACATAAACTGAGATAGTTAACATTTTTACAATAATTTTTAAATGTAAGTTAATCATCAATAAAATATTATTGAGATGTTAAAATTGATAATAGTATTTGAAATATGATTACGGGATTATGAAATAAGAATGATAAATACTTCATGTTATGTGTTTCTGTATTCAAATGCATTTTTTTTTAATTATTAATTTAAAAATGAAAATGAATAGAAATAATGAAATGAATTTATTAATTCAATACTTTGAGTCTGGAGAAATTCATATTGTATAACTTAGACGAAATTCTGTAAAATTATTTCAGTATTTAGTTTCATAGCAACAAATAACACGAAATAGTTCATTGAAAAAAACTCATTAATATGTCTACTTTTCTTTTTGAGACTTAAAGAATTACAATAATGAGGATTTTTTAATAAAATATTTTAGTAAAAATAGTTACAGCTGCAATTAAGTTTTAATGCTAAATCTAAACTGCTTTTACACCATTACATCAAATAAATACGCAGAAATATAAAGGAAATATAAAGATTAAGTATTTATATATGAAATTGTTTTGTCATTAACAAAATTGTACTGATAATTTACATCATAGACATCCATTATTAAAAAATACACTAATTGCCATAAAAATTTGAAAACCAAGAAAAAAATGTCAAAATTTAAAGAAATTTTACTTATGTACTATTTTGATAAAAGTAAATGATTAGAAAATCAAAGAAAAAGGATAATTTATTTCAGAAAAGTGTACAAATGATCCGTTGAAGCCGCTCTAGAACAAGTTCAAAATGCGATACAAGCTGGTATTAAAGCATACAAGTTCCTTATGATGTCCAGAGATCTCTCGTTTAACAGTTTTTGTAAACGCACTTCTAATTCGACCGTACTCGTAGGCTGTCCACCTTTCCGTCTATCCAAAATGTATCCCAAATATTCATTATTGATGGGAAATCTGGGGATCAAGCAGACTAGGGTAGACAGTACAAGTGGTATTATGGAGAATATAATATTTTGACATCCTTGTTGTGTGTGGCCGAGTATTCTCTTATAGAAAAATTCTTTTGGAAGCTTTGTCATTAGTAGAAACAGATGCGACTAAAAAATGACACGGAACAACATTGGTCTGTCATTGCACCATGCATCAATATAAGGAGTGACTGTATATCGTAAGTAATAGGAACCCATATCATCATACTTGCTGAGGGAGCGGTGTGTCATTCTAATCCTAAGACAGAATTGAAGCGTTCACCACTGGGACTCCAAACACGTGCACGATTATCATCACTGCTCAAACTGAATCTAGATCTCTCACTGAAGATGAACTGGTTCCTTTACGTTGCAGTCCAGCTATGTCGTGTATGATACCAGTACAAAAGACAGTGTCGGTGAGAAGCCTCATTGATATTACACGTAATAGGCGTCGCGATATCAGATTTCCTTCCAACGGGCACCTTTTGATGATTCGGGAAGATACAGAGGTGCATAGTGAAGGAGAAGCTTATGTTTACATAGTAACAAATGAGGCAGTTGCTTTTACGCTTCCTTTTCGTGTGATGTGACGGTCTTCCCGATAACACCTCCATAAAATGGGACTGTTTCAGCAAGACCCTATCTGCAGAAAATGTCATATGCTAGAGGAAACAACCAAGCATTTCATTTATGAATGCGAGGCCCTTGCCCTTCTAGATTAGCTTCTTTAGGCATCATCCATATTAGAGAATTACACCTAAACTCCATTAAAAGGTTATCGGACTTTATTAATAAGGTGGGTGACCCGAGCATGGAACTAGGAAGCATTGGGTTTGGAATTTGCGGTACAAAATGCTAATTCAAGCAGAGGTCTCTTCTGTCCACTGGTGCCAACATCACCTCACAGTAAAATTAGAATACCCTACTTAATGATCTCCTGACCAAGTCAACCATCCTATTTCCATCATCTGGATGATTCTTTCTCTCTTGAGCTCTGACAGTTATTCATGTTTTCTTCAATTGTCGAGTAACAGTATGCCTACCCAAGAATTTTTTTTTTTTTTTTTTTTGCAAAATATTAAGTTTATTGAAACAAGCTCTGCTTACCAGTATTGTCCTCCAAGGAGAATGTTCACCAGCCTTTAGTGACATTACGCAATCACACTGTATTTCTAACCATTTGCGTGTATTATCGTCATGTTCCTTCATGCCAAGCTTCGTTACGATTCCACAATTGTTTCTTAGTACAAAAAGTCTTATGTCCATGAATTTATATATTAAATAAATGCTTTTCCATTAGTTCTTAATTATTTTCAGGTAAATAGTGATTCACTTATAAGTTTACATTTCTAAATAGCCTATTTTTTGAGGTAAATAACTACTGAATAGATATTATAAAGTAAGGAGCACAGAGCTGTTCATTAACACAGCATTTTACTTATAACACATAAGTACATAACAGTTATTATTTAAAAAAAATCCAAGATTAATTAGACATTTTATATGCAGTGTTCATGTATATCTTTCTGTGCTTATTTTTCATCATCGATCAAAGAAATAAAACAAATACTTTTCCATAGTTATTTCAAGAAATCTGAAATAACACCTTTCTATTCTTTTCTTTGACAGTTTTCTTCTGAAAGTATAAACTAATTTAACTTTTTGAATTTCCATTGACTATCCTTGCACTTTAGTTTAAAAGATTTAAATTATTTTAACTTAATTTTGATTTCATGAATGAAATTTCAACTTTGGGAACCGATTTTCTTAAAATTCCTCTAATCAAGGAAAAGCTTTACAATTGTAGGAAGTACTTTTGCGTGTGACTCTTAAGTAAACTTTATTCCAAGATTCCAATGAAAAATTTCTGAATTAATTAATATCTTATTTATTATCTTCATTCCTTAGAAAAGGCAGAATGTATTTAAAGAATAAATAATCTAAAAAAATGGGAAAATATAATTTGACATGATTTTAATATTAAATAAAATTGTAATATTAAATAAAATTCCCTGTACTGTATACCGAGCGTTTTTTGGTCTAGCACATTTACTTGTATTCGGCTTGGCCTACGGTGTTATAATGGAGAATTCTTTTTGAATTGGAACATAATATGCATGGATGACGAGTAGAAGCAAAACAATGCATTTCCTTTTTTCCAATTACAAGTGTTACTGTAAGTAAATTAGATTTTATCTCGTTAACAGGTGTGTGTATATATATATAGTTCTATTATTTATGAAAAGTCCTCTCAAAAATTATCTTGAATCAGATTTTCAAAAACGAAAGCTTTCAAAAGCGATGCCTATCAAAAGTTTGAAACTTTTGCGTTAATTACTTTGCATTGCCAAATTATTATAGCATTTGCCCTACTATTATATTATTGAAGATAAATTCAGCACACTTTTTCACTCCTAAACTGGAGCCAAGCGATTTTAACTAATAGTTCTTTTGCTTTGAAAAATTACAGAAATTCTATATGAAAGCATAATTCCAAAGTTCAAATAAAATAACTATTTTATTTACTGAAATTATTACTTTTTGAAATTATTTTTTTCAATATGCTTTGTTTATCTTAATTTTTTCTTGTTAACTATCTAATTTTAAAATAATGTTGTTTGCAGTCGAATTATAAATGTTCTCCATTTTCTTACCTACATCTTGTAAGTCTAGGAATTGGGAGGCAAAAAAAAAATATCTATGATTGTTGTTTTACATTTCAATTTCATTTCTCAGAAAAAATATTTTAGAATTTCTACCAGTTCATGAAAATTTTATTCTATTTCCATATTTTAGCATAACAATGCGTGTAATATATTTATACGCATTCGTCTTTTCAGAAAACAAGTCAACCTCGCTGATATTCAAATCAATATTTGAAATTTTAATATTCAAAATAGGAAGCGTATTGATAATTTGCATTCTGTTATGTAATAATAATTTCAGCTCAAAAACTTTACCTTGAATCATATTACAAAATACTTATTACGAAAATAATCTTATGACAAAAATCATTGCATTTGCATCAAAGAATTATATAAGGTTTCTGTGTTTGCATAAATAAGAGATATTCTACAACTGACATCAATCTCATTTCTTTAAAATTTTAATTATAAAAAATTTATTTCATTAAAGCTTATAAAAGTTTACTTCATAATATTTTGTTTCAATGGAAATTAAAAACGAAATAATGTTTTCAAATAGTGAATCTACTCATTCATTCGGATCTCTATTATTAAATAAGATACATTTAGCTGACGCTTTTTTATTTACAGCAAGAGATATCCAAAAGTAAATTATTCTTCAACAGGAACTTTATTTAAATAGTTTTCATAGCTTTCGTTCGTTAATTATACTAAATGCCATGAATCACAGAAAGAAGAATTATTATTTTACTAAGAAATCATACCAATTAAAAGCATTTGCACATATCAAGCAAACTTTAAAATAAAAATAACTATGTAAAACTTGACATTTATTCTAAAGTACTGAAATGCATTTTATGAATTAGTTCATGGAAACTAAATTGCATTTGTATTCTAAAAAAAATTTGAAAACTTGAGATTTTCAAAGCTCTTAAACCAAATAAAATTTGTTATTTTTTTAACTTCTCAAATGATATTCTCTAAAATATTTTAAAAAATTAAATTTAAAATTAAAAAGAAAACATTTTAGGCAAATTCTGGCATTTATAAGTTTTAACAGAAAAAATAAAGTCGACTATTACTGTCAAATTTACTTGTTTTTTATTTAGTATTTTTAATTTATTCAACAAAAATGTCTCCAACAAAATAGAGTATGCTTAACTTTCCACTTTAAAAAGAAATGATGCATACCAATAAAAATATAAAAATGAAATTATCAAGAAAATCTCCGATTTCATTTCTCCATAATTTAGGAAAACTATTTATCTGTTTAACTATTTCACAAGGTGACATTGATTTATAACTATTTTTAAAAAATGTCACAAGATAATCCTATTCAGCTCATGTCTTGAAAATCAATTTAGAAGTTTCATATGTCTAAAAGAAAATTGTCCAATGTTTTCCAGAATACCCAGAGTTATTTTTTAGAAATAAAATTCACAAATGGTTGCTGGAACATTAAATGCGCAGTAGGTCTGAGTTCTTCAATGAGACGTTAATACGTACTTTCTTGTGATAGCCTTGTTGAAATGGTCACCAGCCCAAAAAGTTTTCCATGTCATCTTAAAGAATATAGTTTCGAAGCAAAAGAAAAACCATCCCAGATGTTATTTTTAATCCAGATCATATTTTACCTCATATCAAATTGTACAGTAAAGCAGAGGCATACCCATGAAGAGATGTTTCTTACATGCCAACCACATCTAAGAAGCATTTTCACCAAATTATGTGGTTAGTCAGTATTTTTCTATTATCGACGAATATAAAGTAATAAATGGAGAAATGCTGGTCCTAATAATCCTCATGATGAGTGGTTGTAGAATGTCTGGATGTTTTTTTTTTTGTTCTCAGGGTTTGATAAATAAAGGTCCTAATTTAGTGTTGGTGCATTATTATGATTTTATTATTAGTATCTTTTCTAAACATTGATTTTCATTATTTAATTACAATATTTCCGATAATCACTGTTTTTTCACTATAAAAATTTGTGACTATCCAAAATATTGTAGAAATTAAACAACAAGATATTGTTGAGTCAGTTACCTTTAATTTTATTGGTGTGGAGGAACAATTTCTTGGGTTATTGTCTTTTTCATTACAATCCTTTTAATACAAGGAATTACAAAAGATAAATGTTTTGAAATCGAATTGAAGAATTCTAAAATCAAATTAGTATATGTATATTAAAACAAAAAGATTCATAACTCAACAAAAGAAAATTTATTTTTCAAATTTCAAAATTCTTCCAAATTATATTTTTTTCTATAATATAACTGCATAATGTTTTTAGGAGAAAACCTTATAATTTCGAACTGTGTAAATATCTCAAAGACAGAAATAAATCTTAATACAAAAATCACAATCTAATGTTTCTCAAAAATCTTTAGATAGAAAGTTTATATATTGTATCGGAGTAATTAATACATGTAAATATGTTACACATTTTATAAAAATGTTAAGAGATAGATAAAACATTTTAGAAGATTTTAAACTAATTATTCTGTCAAATATGTTTTGAAGTAAGGTAGTTCTCTAAATTTCTACCTACTGAAGGAGAATTAAAATAATTTTTTCTTATTAATATAATTTATTAATTTAAGAATGAAAAGTATTTAACTTTGAAAGATGTATAAATTATATGTCAGTTTAAACTTTTACCAGGAAAGCATTTTTTTCTCATAATTAAAAAACAAACATTGAATTACAAACATTGAAATATTGTAAATAAACATTGTATATAAATAAACATTGAAACAAATTTTATTTGAAAGTAACCTAATTTAAATCATTATTTCAAAGTGTTAGAACTTCATAACAAGTTAAAGAAACGTAAGCCTAAATGTAATCTTACAAAAATTATATTTGCGTTGATTACAATACATACATAAAATACTTATATTACACAGAAAGCTACTCTTTAATTTATAAATTAATTACATTCAGGAATTATTTAATATCACCAGTGAAACCAAAAGAGAAATTAACACAAAACTATGGCGATAATTATTTTATTAAAAGTGTGACTGTGAGATTCCTACACAATCAAGTATAGATTAATATATCATTATTAAATAAATATCTAACGATATTTCCTATACAATTAGAAATCAATCCTTGCTATTCAGAATTAAATATTAATAGATGCATTTGATTGACATACTAATATAGAAATCCGATGAGATCCATTCGCAGAAAAATGTTGCTTAATTCAGAACTAATGAAATTTTCTCATTCCTTATAAGCAAAATAATGGAATCGCACTAGATTTTGAAGGAATTCTTTATTAATATAGCATAGGACCATCTTTGACACGTAATACAGCTTGGATTCACCTGGGAATTGAATCGTACGTATTCTGAATAGTGTTTCGAGGAATATTGTACCATTCTTCATGGAGATGACTCATGGTTCATGACTTTAGATACCGTACTTCTAGAAACACTTAAAAGCTGGATTGGTTTGCTCACTGTCACTCTAGCTAGTCAGGCTCCTACAATTTGGCCTCTCTGAAAATCTATGAGGTCTGACATTTTACCCTTCTGTTAGAAATTCAAACCGTAGACAACTCTGCTAAAGTTCTCTCATACAACCTTATACATGTATTTCATATATATATACACTGGTGTGTAAAACTTAAGCAATAGGTGATTTTTCAGCCATAACTCCACGAGAAATCACCTGAGGGACATGGAATTCAAACATGAGACACATCATTTTGTACTTAAAAGATGATGAAAGCATAGTTGCACAAAAATGAATACAATGCATACATTATCGAATCAATTAAAAATAGGCTTTATTAAACTCACAGTATCCCTGCACAAGATCATCTGTCCAAGAGTAACAATAACAAACAGATGTTCCTTAGTATAGGATATGCCCTCCCCTTACTGCAATGGTTGCTTTGCACTGCCTCCCCATACTCAGCACCATATTGTCCAGCAGATCTTGCGGTAAGAGTGCCCATTCCTCAATCAGCATCTGTTTCAGTTGCTGCATGTTGCCTGGGGATGCAATCGTGCCACAATGCGTTTCCCCAAAGCAACCCCACTCTTATTCTATGGGATTTAAATCAGGGGAGTACACTGACCAATCCATTCAGGTGATGTCTTCACTTTCCAGTAGCTGATGATATGCATATATCCAAGAATATATATATTCTTGGATATATCTATATTATGAATTTATGTTCGGAAATATATTAAGAAACTATTTCTATACATATGAACGTAAAAATTATATATGAACATATCATATTACTCACATTTTATGAAGACAAACTCCTTCTAAGATCCACATCGGAATTTACAAATGTAATAATAAAATTACTTTATTACCGAAAGACATATCAAACACAAAACATTGATTTGTGTTAGTAAGATCAAAATAGTTGACTAAAAATTGCTTTCATGAACAAATGGGAATATCTTACGAAAATTAATATTCACAAATATATTGGCGTGAATTAATCGTTCGGCATTTGATATGAAATGAAATTTGTTGTGATCGAATGGCTTACAAATGTGAAACTTTAATAAGATGTTTTTCATAATAAGAATGTAGATGGATTCGAGATTAATTCTTCCATTCCAGTCTTTCAATACACTAATAAGTAATATTAAAATCAATCAATCGAGATTACTCAGAATTAAAAAAAATACAAGCAAATTATTAATTCTTCCTAAGATTTAAGCAGAACATACATTGAGGGTAGATATTCCTGAATAATATCACAAAAAAAGGAATTTAGAAGTACCGTTTTTGCTAAAAATGAAAGAGTGATTGAAGAATATATAATTGATTATTATCAAACGATATATGTTTAATAAGCAACTTATATCAACGATATATGTTGCTTATTTTTTTAGATAACACAAATTGAAGCATATTTAAAATGGCAAGATTCAGCAATTTGCAATGTTCATAAATATACATTTATTTATTCAATGCAAACATTTTTATAGTATATTCTACTGAAGTTATGCAGCATTTTGAAAATAAAGAGTTTCATTTTGATCAGTTAAAACTGAGTTTGTAAACATTCTAATTAAACAAACATTTCCTTTAAAATCATCTATTTTTAAATAATTGCATTTTAGTAATTTTCATACATTGAAAATATGCATAATCTTTTATGCTTTGAAGATCTATTCACAATTTATTGTGTAGTCATCATATATTTTGCATTACATAATTCATATAATTTTATGGAACGAAACATTCTTAAAATATTAATGTAATACTGAAATAATTATTCAATTACTTTTAAGAAATTTAATAAGTAACTGATAAAGATTAAGTAAACATTGATCTGATATAATGTATTTTTTGAATCAAAATGTATTTTGTTCTTTTGCCTATTATTAAACAGTTAAATATAAAAATATTCATTTGATTAAAAATAATAAATAATTTCCATTTAGTATAAATTAAAATGTATACTTCATCCAATAAATTTACATTTTTACAAATATATATTTGTGTGTTATTTATGTATTTTAAAATAAAAAGTACTAAATATTAATAAAAAGTATTAAATATATATTCTATCTTTAAGCAAACAAAAAAACAGAGTTAAGTAAAAAGTCGTTTAATAAACTTTGTCTCTTGGAGTAAAATATCAAATTTTCTTACAATAATATTGTTGTTACTTAGATTTGTGGAAAAAAGAAAATATTGTTTATTTTATTGCTAATAATTTATTTTCTTTGTAAAAATTTATTTCTATTCTATTTCTATGTATTTTCTTCTGAAAATTATAAAATGAAGATTATATTTTTAAATTTATATTTAATTTAACTTATGTATGAAATTATTTTAATTTGTAAAATATAGCTTTCTTTGAAAATATGATTCAATATTCCTGGTATTGTCATCTTAGCATGTAATTTATTAGACATGTTATTATCATTTGAGGGATATTATTATGAATTAATATATTACGTATTGTAATTAATATTTTACATAAGAAAACAGTGTTTCAGAAATCCATTTTAATATTTATCATATTTCATACTTTATCGCAGTTCAACATATATGAAATTTTTTTATCAAAATTTTTGTCTAGGATAGAAATTATTTACTTTAACGACATCGTAATATAAAAACAATTTTTATTTAGTCTATAAAATAATTAAATTTTTTTGTATTTATAATGATATTTTCTTGAATTTTTGTCAAGCTATGAAAAGCAATAGCATGCAAACCATTTAGATTTAATCGAAATAAACTGAAATCATCAGAAAAGTTGCTTTCAAAGTTTGTCTGCAAATTTAAATTCCTTAAAAGTAACTTTAAATAACTTATTCACTATCACCAAAAAATAAGTATGTAAATTTAACTGCTATGAAATTTCAAATCAATATGTTAGTCAAGATATAAACTATTTTTTTTGTCTTATCATAAAATAAGGAAGATTATTTTATCAACACAAAATGATTGGCATTCATTTAAATGAGGATAATTTTAATTAATTGTTAGACAAACTATGAAACTAGGGTATTTAAACTAATCTTTTTTTAAACATATTAAGACCTTAATAAAAAGTTAAAACATGTATGCATTTCTGTTTGTTAATTTCATTACCTGACAATTAACTATAAAAACGTATTCAAGATTACAAGAATAATATAGGATTTGTGCTTATAATATATTTACCAATCAAACATTTGTGATATGAAAATAAATAAATTTTAAAAATAATGAATTTCATTAAGTTTTAAATTATATAATTACTTTTATGTGACACGAAAACAGATTCACTTTTAAAAAAATAATCTGATCATATTTTACTTTGAAAAATAAATCTATTTTGATACTTAATTTGTGCATCTAAAAACATATTTTTATGTGATAAATCTGAGTATTCACTTTTTAATCTTTTTTAGTAGTGTAGTAGTTTATTTATAGAACTATTTTGTTATAGCATATACAAACCTAATCTATGCTGATGTATTTGTAGCCAAATTTTAGTAAATTTGAAATAATGGTCATTTTTTAAAAAAGATTATAGGATGTGGTTGTGACACATTTCTATTATAAATTAAAACATGAATGAAGTTTCAGGAATAATTATAAATTAGTTTCTCCATTATCCCTGTAAAATAGGAATAGTGAAAACAACAATGATTTTGTATTAAAAATTCATGTGCATTGAATCTTGTTAATCAATTTCAGAAACCAATTCAGACTCTGTACGTACCATTATAAATTTATATTCAACGATTACTGATTTATGGCCATTTATAGCTTTTATAAGAATTAAAAGATGGTTTCCTGATAACTGCATTAAGTAGTTGTACGTCGTGCTATATATACTGTATGCTAAAGAATTATAGTATATAATGTATGCTAAAGAATTATTATTGTATTAAATTATCCAAGTATTACTGTAAAAAAAAAAATTATAAAAAATATTAAAAAAAATGAAACAGTTTGCAATGCATTTTCATTTCTGTCACCCTCAAATCCATGCAATGTTTCTAAATTCTGATATCATGAATTAGATAATTTCAGTTAATTTGTAAGAGCCACTTATTATTATTATTGTTCATGGAACTAAAATAAATAAAGTCAAAATTTTAATATAAATTTTCAATTACTAAACAACATTCTTCGAAATAATTTTGCAATTACTTTTTCCGAATTAAAATTTTCAAAAAATATTCTAACCCTAATATAATAACATAAAATAATTTTGAAACAAAATGATAAATAAGAAGCCACATTTCAAGAAATTTTTATAGTTTCCGTTTCCTTATAAACAGGAAGTTTATCCGGAAGAAGTTTTCCACTTTTAAGACCTTATTCGATTGACTGATGTGTTTGCATCTTCAAACCTCATTTTGCCATCTCCTGGAGGCAGTTTTACAGAGCAAGTATACTGTAAATAAATATCGATTGCTTTGACGGAAAGTTTTGAGAAGATCTTAGGATTTGAGAGATATACGAATAGGAAGTATTTGTAAAATTACTTATCACTTCCTCTTAAATTTGCACTTTTTTAAATTATCAGTTTTACTTTAAAGAAAAGGAAGACATAAAAAAATGTAAGTGAATACACTGCAACTTTTAAGATAAAAGAATGACATCTTTTTAAATCTTGGATTGCGTTCAATTACCTCAATTTTATTTATTTATTTATTTTATTTTATTTTATTTTTTTTTGAAAATTCAAAACTCCATCAGAAAAATTCTTAGAGGAACAATTTATTTAAAAATAAAAAGAAAATTTAAAGGATCATTAATTTTGAATTTTTAAAATTCAAGGAAATAAGATAATTGTTTATAGATATAATATGTTTAATTATAACTCACAGAGTAATTACACAAATCAATTAATTAATTTTAATTTTAAAACACATTAAAACAAATATTAAGCATTATACTATATTATCATTATTCTTGTAAATCCTATTTAATTATTCTTGTAAATTTAATTTACAACTTTATTATTTTTTTAACTTTACAGGCATTCCTTAAAAAAATTAAGAAATTATAAATTACTAATTTTACCTTCAATGTAATTTAACTTAAAAATTTACCATATACACATTTTGTAAGAACTATAGGTTGCGTATGTAATAAAGTATCAATTGTAACGTGAATAAAATTTAAATCATTATTAAATTAAAATAGAGAATAATTTAAAAATAAAAAAGGGTTAAATAACGAAACGAATGAAATAACATATGTGTCATGTAATGCTAAATTCTTTTTTTTATCAAACGTGAACAATCATTTAAAATTTATCTCACCTTGGAATTATTTCCTACATTATTTAATAGGACGTTGTTAGATAATATGCCTGTAGATTCAGAAAATTGTCTTTATAATAATATTATTTATAAAATAATCAATGAAACTCAAATTAGAGTATTTTTTGTACAAATGTCCAGGTATGCAATATATCTTAGTCTATTGGTAGAACAATATTCATTGAAACAGGCGATCCCTTGTTCGATCCCAGCCACTGTTGAGTTATGGGAGATGGATGCTGTTTACATGCACGTCGCACACCTGCTTTTTATATGAAAGTTTGTCAGGATGGATTCTTGTGAGTTTTCTGACTTTACTCCTTTGTGACACTTGAATCAATCAAGCTTTCCATGAAAATTCTTGCCAGAAGGTCATTTTATCAGTGGTCAGTAAAGCGCTTTGCAACAGTCTTAGAATACTAGCGAATTCACGACTGGGTGTCAAAGGTATAGATAGAATAAAACACAAAATATTTTTTATAAGCACTGTGTCCTAATATTTTTAATGAATGCTTATATAACGTCTTTTGTTGTATAGTTATCTTACCGTTTTCTATAAATCCGTTTCACCTCTTTAATGAAGCTATATAAATCTCTTTAATAATAAAATGAAATTCATTCATTTTGCAGAAAACAAGTCCTAGAATAAGTTTGTCAATGAATCTGCTTCAAAGTCTACCAATAATAAATAAATGTAATCATCATTATTTTAATTTTTATAATTCTAAAACAGATTATAATGATGGCTGCAATTAATTATAACTTGTAAATCTCATTCATACAATGAAATCTTTTAAAAATAACCTCTTTCTCTTTAAATTCATATAAAATATTACAGAAATAATCATTTCTTCAGAAAAAATGACACAATATCTATGTGTGTCTTTAAGCATTAATGAAATATGTTTTCTATAAATGTACTACAATAAATATATTACATACTGTACTTCTATAAATATATTACATACAGTTAAAAAAAATATAATTTATTCCACAGTGGTTTATAAATTGATAAAGCCTAGAATTTGGAAATATATTTAAAAAAAAATATGATTCTCTATTTCAAAGAAAGGTAACAACAAAATACTTTCAAGTATTCTTAGTTATTACGTTTTCAAATTTGTTGAAGTCTCCAAATAAAATTAATTCAAGATCATATTAAAATTTTAGTTCTTCAAATCTATTTCTCTAAATTCTTTAAATTTCTTCAAATTAAGCTCTCAACCACTAATTATATTAATAGCTTACTTTCATAACCAAATAAGTTAAAAGCAAATATTACAAAAACAATCATTGTTTTTTTTTTTCAAATAGTTCGTGAACTAAACATGTTTCAATCACCCATAAATAACAATTTGATGTTTTATGATATAGGATACATACGATTGGAGAAAAACTTAATCATGTATTCAAAATAATTTTCTTTTTAAATTTTGAATAAATGTAGCACAGTATTATGTACCCATTTTAATGAGCAAAAAATATAAGTAATGCTTAAATGCTATTTCTATTTCAAGACATTTTCCTAGTAAAGGAATAAGAAATGAAATTTTATCCCTTAACTAAACAAAGGAATGTGTTTTTACTATTATGAAATTTAAATGTATTTTTATGGCCAGAACAAACTAATTATAAAAATAAACAAATTAATATTTTTTCACAAAATATAATTATATTAATTAGTAAAACATTTGCTTACTTGTAAGTTATTTATGATGGAGAAAATTTTTCTATTTATAGAAGAAAACAATGAAAGCAACAAAGTAATTTTTTCATAACAACAAAATTCAATAATTTAAAGCGCAAAATAAGTGACAATAATAAAATGAATTGCTTTATGCTATTCTGTTCTAAATTCGGTTTCTCTTTAGTTAACATTATAACATATTTAAAAAATTGGGTGAACAATATGTTATGTTTGTACACCAAAGTTTTCTCCGTGAATATGAGAAGTCAGTAAAGTTTATCAAGCATTTTTCTACTACAATGTTTACTCAACACCATTTTTTTATATTTTCTGTGAAAAACATTGAAATTAATCATATTTTTTTTTGGAAGAATAAATATAGAGTAAATATTTTTCTACATTTATACATTTATGGAAGCATAGAATTCAGTAAAAAAATTTCTTATCGAGCTAATTTTTTTATTTAAGTAATAAAATACTTAAAAATAAAAAAAAACATACTATTGCAATGAAAAGTGTATTTTTAAAATAAAGATTGTAATTTTTTCAAGTATCAAAGGAAATTAAATTTTTTGTATTATAATTGCAAAAAAAAAAAAAAACAACCAATTAACGCTTGTCATTAACATATTCGTAACAGAAATTAAGGTTGCATTTTTTGTATTATGTCTTAAAATAGTTTTATGTTAAAGTTAGTAATTCGTTTTTGAAAATCAAATAGTTTATCGAGTAAAGTATTTATGCATATAAAATACATTGTTTTCATTAGAAATGTTTTTTGAGATATAATTGTTTTACAATAGTTTAATGAAATATACTTCCGAATTTGCTGTAACTATCATGTAAACAAGGTTATTTGGAATTATATGTAAGCCTCTAGAGTTAAATTTTTATAATAGAAATCAAATATTATAATTAAATTTAAGAAATGGTGACATGACATTTACAAAATTTAATTCGACATACAGTTTTAAATGCATTCATAGGAATTACATGAATTATAAGCGTTTAAATATGCGATAACATTTTGAGTGTTTCATTAACTACACAATATTCTTATCTACATAATATATTTGATGAATATATTATAGCCTGACAATCTTACTAAAATTTATTCATCTGGAACTAGATGGCATTATTAAAAAGGGAAATAAAAAAAATATTAACTTTATTATTATTTTTGTATTCAAATTCAGTGAAATTTCATGACATGAAATATTTCATTATATGAATCTTCATTGAATATGTAATAAATGTTAACAATAATTTGAAACTATTTCTAAACTGGAAATTTTATAAATTTAACGTTACTTTAGTTTTTAATTAAATTTTATTTTTCATTCTTCAATAAATTATTTATAATTTTAAAAAACTCCTGTTTACTTAATATTCATTAATGCCTAATATGTTTATTGCTCATTATGGGTAAGAACCGTGAAATACAATTTATCATTAGACGTACTGCAGTAAAAACAATATTAACGTTTACTAACAAATAAATATGAATTAACAATACAAGTACTCATGTACTTGCATAACTATTCCTTTAGCATAGAAAGATATCCTTTTTTATATAAGACTGAATTTTACTTACACATATCTTTAGGATATCTGATAAATAAGTTTTAATTATAAAAATAAGAATATTGCTTAAAAGGTAGCAACTAAGTAAGCCAATTTTTCGAATCAAGTGTAATAATGATAATAACTATTACTATAATAAACCTAATAATATGTTGAAATTCTGATGATTTTTTACCAAGAAATTTGAATTTCATACTATGAAAAAGTGTAATATAAACTAGTGTTATTTAATAGGTTAATTTACTTTTGTTCATTTGATAAATTGTAAGAAAAATATATTTGAGTGAAAGACATAAGATTCAAGAAAGTGTTCAATTATTTTTTATGAGATTGCATGATAGCATTACATAGAGTTTAATGAAAATTAAATTATGCCTTTAAATGCTCTCCAGAATGGTTAAGAAATTCCAACATATTTTATCACCATAAGTGATAAAAAATAGTGCAAAAATTTGAAAATCATTTCAAAAATAAAATAAGTTTTTTTAACAAATAAGTATCTATCATAAACATTTCTGTAGCAATATATTGAGCTACATTTTCTTCATTTGTAGAAACAAGGATTAGTAAAATTCAGAGAATTTCTAAGAAATTATATTGAGAAAAATTATTATTGTAATCCCAGAGATAAAACTATTTTATCTCTAGATTTAAATTGACAATTTTTCTTTTTTCTTTTAAATTCGTTTACAATAACAAAAAAAGTATCTTCATTTAAAAACATTTCTAAAGAATTCCTTATTTTTGTAGGTTTCACTGAAAAACTTCCTTTCTTATATTCTTATAACTTTAAATGTTTTCTTTCATATGACATTTACAAAATATGCCAGTAGTAAAGCTTGCTTAGGCAGAATTCGTTCTTTTTAGAGATATGACAAGACTGTCAGACAAGACAATAATTTTATTCTTATATTTTTACTTCAGTTTCATCTTCTGCATTTTTCTGTTCATAAAATTATCATATTTTTTTTTTAAAAAAAAAATATTAAGTAAAGATTTTAGCTTCATTATCTATTTGAACATCAAGAAAATTTATGAGAAAACTTAACAGAATACGAATATTTTTCTCGGACTATTTCTTATTCAGCTTCAGCAGTTAAGATGAAACTTAACCGGTAATGCTGACTGTAATCTAAATGTATACAAATGCATACAAAGTAATAAAATGTAACAATATATTTGTATATTGAAATACATTTATGCCAAGTAAAATTTAAAGCTAAGTTTTTCCTACTTCAAATCAAATTTTATGTGTGTGTGTGTGTGAAACACTTTTTTTTATATTTTAAGAAATAGTAAATTCTTAAATTTTACTGTTATTATAAAATTATATTTAGTTTCTGAAAACTTAAATTAGTCTGAAGTACGAATAAAATAATTTAGTACTTTTCATAAACATTAAACTTCATCTTTAGTTTTAATTGTAGCTAAAATTAGTAATAAAAATGAATACTCTAGATCATCATGATTCACTTTTATGTTTAAAAATTGTAAAAAATTTTATTCCATATAAATTTAACTATTACTGATTGATTTAAAGTCCTAATTAGTTCAATATTTGGCATGTGTACATTGAATTCCAAATTTAACCTTAAAAATATTTAAAATTACTTTCGATAGTTATTAATACAGAATTTTTGCATACAGACATAACAGAATATAGAATAAAATATATATTTCAATATATTTACCAAAAATTTATTTTTTTAATTATTTATAAACTGGTAAAACATTTCTGAATTTAAACAATATTTTTGTTTACATTGTTCTTTTGATATACTTTTTTTTAACTTTGCATTTCAAAATAGTAATTGACTTTTAATTTCTTTAGATAAATTAAAAAAAAATTCTTGTTGTACTAGATAAAAATTACAAAATATATTCTAAATTAAACATGCAAATTGAAAATGCGAAACAATAGTCTTAGTCTAAATGTATTACACAGGAAAGTACTTTAAAATTATGTAAAATCCTTTTACAAATCTAATTCCATGCTTTATTTTATTGCAAATTTATATTTTGGTATTAATAATTTTTAATATAAAAATACTTTTACATTTTTAAACTTCGCAGTTAATTAGTATATGAGAATCTCAATATTAATTTTTTATTATGAGCAGTTGCTTATTATTATGAGCAGTTATTATTTCCCAGCAGTTGCTGTCAAGTTTCAATAATCTTTCATAAAGTTGAAACTAATTATCTTTTTCTAAATATTTCTATAAGTTTGCAAACAAACACAATTTGCATTATTCAACTTTAAACTAAATATAAAACTCCTCTCAAATTTGCGCAACATTTTAAACTTTTAAAATTTTTTCAACTTCTTAATATTTCAGTTATCCCTGAATGCATTTCATTAACATAAGACGCATTTGATATTCATAACGAGACAAATATTTTGCTGATTCAAGTCGATTCCTTCAAAAAATGAAAACTAATGTTTACATAAATCGACATTTTTTATAGATTTATGTAAATAGAAAAACTTATTTTGAAATTTGTGAGGAAGAAAGAATCAACAAACATGTTTTCAGATATTTTGCAATCTGGCAAAATCTTTCCACAACTGTTATATTTGAATCAGTATTGAAAATGCATTTTAGTTCGAAAAGAAACTTCTATGTCAATATTTTCTTCTCAACAATAAGAAAATTTAAATGGAAAAGAATATTTTTCATATATTTACCTATATTTAAAAACGATAATCAAATTAGTTAATATGTATAAATTACATTAAAATCGAGACAAAATTAAACCAAAAATTCTATTTTAACTATTATTAGCTAAAATTCTCAAGAATGAACAAAACTGCATATTTGCTTATAAACTTTAAGTAACCCAATACATTCTAAACTACTCATTAAAACTTATAGTTTGACTTAATTTGCATTCATCTCTGCAGTATTTTAAATGCATTTGTAAAAATTTTGAAGGAAAGGTAAAGCGATTCGTTTAACTACATTCACAGTTATTAATGCCAATTTGTGGAATTATGTTGAAACATTGACATGCAATATTTTATATGTTAGTTGCAATCAATACAAACAATTATTACGAATTCAGTTATGACATGACAAACTTTTAGATTCTGTTTATAGTTATAAAAATAAAGTTTGTGATTTCTATAATTTGTTGCGTGTAAATATAAATTGTATGATCAATTTTAAAAGCTTATGTGCCTAAAGGATATAATTTATAACTTTCAATCAAAAATAACATTTTACTTCGTATGTACAGGTTTTTTTTTTTATCAAATTGTTTCATAAAATAAATATGTAAGCAAATCATTTTGCACCAAAATTTATCCTTTAAAATGTTCTCAAATTAAGCTGGAAATAAAAAATTAACAAATGAAATATTCCTTTAAATTTTTGCTGTGTAGATATCCCATTTACATTTAGGCTACAAAAAAAAAAGAATTTTTTTACGATTTCTTTGGTCTTAACACTTAATAAAACCACTCGAAAAACTAAATTCCTACAACATAGTGAGAAACAAAAGTAAATGTAAAACAGTTTCACTGATATTAACACCAAAACATTTAAATCAATGTATTTTCCTTTTTTTGCATTAAATTCTATTTAGTAGTTTCCTCAATGTTATGTAAGAAAACGTGTGTCTGAAGATCCTTTTAAATAAATAAATCATTGTAAAAGAGTAAAGTGTTCCTTCTACTTGATATAAATATAATTATTTATAAAATCAAATAAAAAAAAATTCCTCTTTATTAAAAATTTGAGAGATATTTTTCTGTTTACATTAGTCACGATCAAAACTTAACATGGAATATAATAAAAAATTACCTCTATAAATTACAGACAATAGCATGACTTTAGGTGAGTCATTTATTCAGTAAATTATTATGCTTTGGGCTCGTTGAAAGTTTTCCAATTTGATTATATTAACGAATATTTTATATTTACAAATAATATTTACAATACATAATTACTGCTCAGTTAAATTTATTGTATACTTTCTAATTACTTTTCAAACTAATGTTAACTAGGGTCAACAAAATGTGCTTAATATTCAACTTTATACTTATCATTTTTAAGATTGTTTTTGGCAACACTATGTTTACCCTAATTTAAATAAATGCAAGATTAGATATGCTGCATTTGGCTAGTTTACTTTGATTTGTTCTTTAGTATACTCTTTACTGTGTTTCTTTGATGTTTTCCTTTACGAATTTTGGAATACTTTGGTATACTGTTCAGTATGGTATTCTTTTTTTCACATATTCTCAGCATTTTTAGACGTTTGTTGTTCATGCACTGTGAAAAAGAGTGACTTATTTGCATAACTAACCATCTACCTCTTGATGAAGACATGGTACTTATGCTTTTTAATTTCTTAATTTCTCATTTGCATGGTTTTATGTATAATGTTTTTTGAAATTTTTTTCCTTTTCGCATTATCAATTGTCAAATTATGCGTTGAACATATTTTTATAGAGTGATTGAGAAATTCAATAGTTCACTGTTATATTAGTAATTTTCGGATGAACCAAATATTTATATCTAAATGTATATTGATTGAACTTTTAAATTATTTATTATACAAAACACATAAGTTAAAAATTATTGTAAGTGCTTAAATTGAAAGAACTCAGAGAAGATTTTTTATATGCTTTTAAATTACATTATGTTGATTACATCTTATATAAATTTAAATACTTTATTGTTAATTAATTTTTTCCTATACTATTGCAGATTTCATTACATAAGATTAAGTAATTATCATTTCATGACAAACAAGCTTGATAAATATTTTTCTAGTTAATTTTTATCGTTATTTGTTTGTAATTTACTAATTAATATGTCTCCTTTATATTTTAAAATCTATGATGTGTTAATTAGTTTCGTTAAAATACTATTTTATAAACTGTTCTTTGAAGTCAAAAGACTAATTAATTCAAAATTACATTCCTTTGTCTTTATTACTCGTTATTTTCAATCATCACTTCAAAATTATTTAGAAATTTGTTCATGGCATGAAAATAATTCACATGTAATATTTAAAAATTAAAATTTTTATGGAAAGGTGTATTATAATCATGCAAATAATAATAATTACATATATTTATTATCTAACTAGCTTTGTAAATATAATCCTGATTGTGCAACAATTTTAAAAAATGAAAAAAATTGAAATAGTACAATAGTAGTGAAATAGTAACTGCTGTTTACATTTTATATAGGCACCTGTATGATATAGGTGTAAGTAGAAAAATTTGTAGGCAAATGGTGTAAGGAAAGGAATCTGGATATAAATCCACAGAAGACCAACCTTATACCATTCACAAGAAAAATAAAAAAGGAGGGATTCTTTATCCCAAAACTTTTTGAGGTTGAAATCAATGTTGCTTCTGAGGTGAAATTTCTGGGCTTAATTCTAGACCAAAAACTCACCTGGAATAAACATGTTGATTACAAAATCAATCAGGCAAAAAAATGCATAATGACATACAGACGCATGTTTTTTAAAAACTGGGGTCTACAGCCAAAAATGATGTTTTGGATGTACACAGCAATTGTCAGGCCTACTTTTACATATGCATCTGTGATATGGTGGTGTAAGGTGGAGCAGAAAACTGTGAAGGACAAGCTAGGAAGTCTGCAAAGAATGGCCTGTTTGTGTATCACAGGTGCAATGTCCACAGCACCTACCAGAGCACTAGAGACAATTCTGGACCTGACTCCACTAAATATCTTCATATGCAGCGCTGCCAGAATAACTGCATATAGAATGAAATTGCAAAATCAGTGGTGTGATAAGCCCTCTTCTGGAGGTCATACTACTATTACCAAACAAATGAACCACCCAACTCTCCAAATGCCTTCAGACAGCATGGAAAGAACATACGTGTTTGAAAGACCATTCGAGGTAGTTTTTCCTACCAGGGAAGAATGGAAAAACAGCACGATTGAAATAAAAAGCAAGGATCTTATCTGGTTTACTGATGGATCAAAAAAAGTCAACCTCTCAGGACTGGGGGTCTGTGTACCAAGCACCAAGATTCAGTCTTTATAAAGGGCTTGGGGAACATGCCACTGTCTTTCAGGTGGAGGTTCTTGCTATTACCAACTGTCAGCAGATAAATTTAAAGAAGGGCTACCAAGGTAAGCGTATTCTTATTTTCAGCGACAGTCAAGCTGCATTGATGGCTCTTTACTCATTCAAGTCAAATAAAAAATTGTAATGGAATGTAAAAATCTCCTTAAGGAACTGGCAAATGGGAATAAAATTTTTCTTATTTGGGTGCCAGGGCATATAGGAATAGAAGGTAATGAAAGAGCTGATGAACTTGCAAAACAGGGATCCTCTTTCAATCCAATAGGAATGGAACCCTTTTGTGGGATCAACATGAAGACTACAAGGAAGGCCATTCAAAAATGGGAAAAACAGGAGATGAACAAAGTTTGGCATGATTCTCCTGAAAAGAAACATGCAAAAAGCATGATTTTCAACTCATCTGAGAAAATTGCATCTGAAATTCTTAGACTCCCAAGATTGAAGATTCAAGCAATTGTAGGCTTCATTACTGGGCACTATCATTTCAGGAAACACCTTCATACAATGGGGCTTTTTAAACAAGAACCAATTTGTAGGAAATGCCACACAGGGGTAGAATCAGCTCATCATATCCTATATGAGTGTGCTGCTCTTACCCTTACAAGATTCACTACTCTAGGTAATCCATATCCTAAAGAGTTACACAACTCCAATGAGGGCCTATCAGACTTTATAAACAAAGTAGGTGACCCAAGACAATGGAACTAGGAAAAAAATTGGGCTTGGAGCATGGTACAAAATGCAAAAATGCTGAATTACCACGCATCTGACAAGCTCAAGAGAAGAAAAAGAAGAAAAAGTAGAAAAATTACTGAAATAGTCTGAATTTTTTCAACTTTTTTTCTCCCTGTTGTTTACAGACTTAAATTACAAAAATTACTTAATGTAAACGTTTTCCAAAATATTCATATTTAGCTCTTTTATAATTTAGTACTTAAAATCATTAATTTTTAAGCAGTTTTTTACTACTTTTATTATCAATTTTTTGAAGATTTGAATTCATTTAAAGATCAAAATTATCGATTGATATTCCCAAATTAATAGCCGAAATTGTCATTAAAGGAAGCCAAATGTACTTTTCTAGCGAATAAACTATGCATTCTGTTACTTCAGCAGAATCCATACCTTATTTGTAAAAAGAGCAAATAGATTATTTTGGCAGCATTTCCGAATTACTTTGTATAAATTAAATATAGAGTAAAATAGAAATTTAGCAACAAATGGAAGCTCCATGAAAACATTTTAGGGCTCGAAATAATATTTCTTAAGCATTTCAATTTACCCGATATAATGTTTGCCAAGAAAATTAAATTTATAACATTCAATTTATAAGAAATTAAAATTATTCAAGTATGCCGTATAAATTAAATATATGCTTTTCTTATTGTAATTTTAAATCATAAGAAAATGGAAGCAATGACAGCAAACTTCCAAAAAATTATCAGAGGAAGTTTTGTTTTTTATTTTGAAATAGTAGGTAGAAAAATGTTGATAATTTCTAATTTTTTTAATTTACTTTCTTCGTCAAACGTCTATATACGTCCAAATATTTTTAACAAAAATACACAATCAATCATAGTGATATTGGAGGAATAAATCTCGAAATTTAAGAATGATTCACGAAAATATTTACCAAAATCATATACATAAATGTATATGAATTTTATTGTATTTTAATATAATATCCGATGCATCAATGTTTTTTGCATTCTAATGAATGAATTAATCAAAATAATTAAAGATATCTAAAATATTATATCTCTGATATGTCACTTTACAATAAGAGTAATTATTCTTATAGTAAGCCCATGTATCAGAGATATAGCGCCTTTAAATAACTTATCCGAGTTTATTTAAACACTGACTATACTTATATTTATGAACAGAAATGGAACTTTAGTATAAGCTGCTGAATCCAGTTAATATAAGCAATGAGTTATTTAAACCATCTTTCTTTGCCTTAAGCAACTTATAGTTATTTATAAGTTTACATACAAAATACATAGCTTGTATTTTGTATACAACAGATATATTTTATACACAAAATATAAGCTGTAGTTGTTTTGGAGGAGATTAAGAAGAATGTTTTAGTTTTCTCAGTTATTTCAAGAAAATTAATTGAGATCCTATTATTTGATGTATTTCACACCAGTAAAGAGAATGCAATATAAATAAATTTTATAATAAACAAAATATCTAGATATTTCTTAGTATATAAAAACTGTGCAA
>JAPDSC010004496.1:21665-34554 GCA_026290005.1 Latrodectus geometricus | reverse complement strand
TTATTTAAGAGGGATCCAATGGAGTTTTTACTCTTTTTAAGAAGAAAAGATTTCCCGAAGAAAGGGGATTTTGTTCTTTTCTTTTTTTTTTTCTCTTTTCTCTCTTTCCTCCAATCTAACTCAAATAGTGATTGAGGAAAAGTTTGATTAATGAGTTTCGGTAACTGAGTTGGAAAGTTTTAAATCGAATAAACTGTTTGAATTGGGACAAATGCGTGAGAGAAAGTTTAAATACTTTTCTTTTTTTTTATTGATACCACTTTGTTTCTTTCGAACAATTCTGTAAGATTATTCGTTGGAGAGAGAATTTTTATTTACCGTAAAAAATCTTGAAAGCGAATTTTAAAGTTTAAATAAGGTTGACTTTAATTGAACAAAAAACAAGTTTCTGATGGATCTATTAGATAGCATTTTTGAGCGTCCTCATATATAACTTAATAATTCCTCTTTATCGCATGTAATATGGTAATCTCAACAGCCAATATTTTATATTAAAGAATTTATTAATACTGTAATAAAAAACAAAAATAAAGAGTTTATTAAAATTGTTTTTTCCTACAATTTTACTATTTTTAAAATAAAAAAGACATTTAAAAATTTTCTTAAACAAACGCTATACAGATAAAAATTTGATATTAATATTCCTAATTAATATTTAAAAAGTGAGAGTAAATTCAAGGTCTTTCGTTAAATTTGTATAACCTGAAAAAACTAATAATTAAAAAGTAGTGAGTATACTTTAATTTCCAAATTCCAATTTTTCCTTGAAAGTTAGATACATGTTTTCCACCAGAGAGTTACATGACAAATTCTTGGAAGATATGCTCTCTACTGCTAAAACAAGTTGTTGCGCTTACTGAATGATTATATTGAGATAATGAAGCACGCGAATTTTGAGCAATATTAAGGTCATATGCCATGTAGGGAATATTAATAACTACCCTATTAATGGATTTCATAAACAATAGACTGTAATCATGTATTTAAAAGGAAGGAAACCTGGAAAACTCCCAAGCATACACTCAGACAGGAATTCATTTAAAAAAATGGACTTTAACGTTCTTTCCATTTATTCAATAATTATTAGGATGCAACGTGTTTCTTAAAAGTTTTCCTTCCATTACGTCACAATGATCGCAAGGCAAAATGCTATTATCCTGTATTTTGATTTTTATAATTGCAATGCACTGTAATGATTATATTTCAATATATATTCCATAAGCATATTGATCGCTTTTGAAATGCAGTCACGACCATTGCTACCATTGTATTCCTTAACCGTGTTTTAACTAATAAAATGTCTTTCCGTTATTTAGTATTGCTATTTTTCCCAGAACTAACATGTTCAGATATTGATAAATAGATTTTATTTTATATATATATATATATATATATGCAGAATGTTTTGATAGAATCATCATCGATCAAATGTTTTTTATTAAGTTTATTTTTAAAAATGGAGAAAATATTTTTGGAAAAACTGATTTTTGTTTTGAGATTTTATAAAGACGCTTAAATAAATAGAAAACGTTAGACAATTAGCAAGTGCTATACCATATCTAAATGGAGAAATGCTTTTAATGTGAAATGTTTCTTGTTAAAAAATTTTGAAGTTTCTAAAAAGTTAAAGGCACATACATTCGTTTTATCGAAAACTGAAAAAAAAAGAAACATTAAACCTATGATTCGCGCTAAATAATATTATGATTTAATTAACACATTTTTTTCTGATAAAATAAAAATCAGGATGTCAAATTCTCGCATTTTCCATGAAACGTAATTTTTATAAGCCCATAAAAAAGATTCTTCATTAAAAATTGTTTATTTAATATAAAATAATAAAATGCTTTTTATATAAAAGTTCTTCATGAATTAAAATAAGATGCATAACACGTATGAAGTTCAAATGCAAATGCAAATAAAATTTATAAAATGTTATAAAAAGTGTTAAAAAATAAAACATATTCCTTAAATTCTTTGAATAAAAGACATTTTTCAAAATAATTAATTAACTTAAAGAAGTTATTCTTTAAATTTACAGTGCTTAGTATTAAATTGTTATACAATCAGCTTTTCAACAGTTTTCTTTCTAAAAAAAATTTATAATATTATTATGATGTATCAGAACCTAATGTTAACTTCTCTAAATTTTAATAGCAAGGTCAGAGGTTTTATTAAAAGTTTATATTAATGAGCATTTGGAATTAAAATTTGTATCGGCAAATTAAAGCGTACCTACTTGTGAAAGTCAGACAACAAGTATCTGGTAGAGACACTGAGTCCGGAGGAAATAATCATGTCGAAATGATTTTTTTTTTTTTTTAATTTCTTGGGGGTAATGGTAGTAGTTCCGCTCCTGGGGCGTTGTAAAATTAAATGTCTTTTAACAACGTGGATAGATATCTGAATTCATGCTTATGTTTTAATGTGAAATAAATGTTCCTGTACCAATAATTTGTTTTCTATTAGTCGACTATCCTGGAGACGACAGGATCGTAAGAACATCGCATTGGCGCGGCTCTCCAGGATGTGTCCCGGATTTATACAAAATTATGTTATAATAGTTATAGGAAAGGGCATACAAAAAGCAGTGAGTCTGTATATTTTGATTGCTTCTCATTTCTTTCAGGGCCAATTTTTGTTTTAATCACGCAGAAATAAGAGAAATTTTTGTGTAGTTCCGTTTTTGCCTTTGCTTAAGTGTAACGTATAATAAATTAATACATTTTTTTTAAATATTTGAAGTATCAAGGTAAAAACAAAAATATGCATAATGTTTAAATTAATTGAGAAATTATTTAAGGTTTCATATCAATTTCAAATTAGTATTCTTGGTTTTATTTGATGTTTGTTCATTAATATTCAGAAAGTGTTTATTTTTCTAACTGGTGATATTATATTTTAATAAGAAAAAAATAATGTTTTTGGAATTTGATTAACACAAATTTATATTGAATAACAATTTTGTTGGTAATTGTGCATTTCTTAATTTATGCGTATAAACTTACAAACTGCTGTTTTATTAAATAGTAAATTGGCGAAATGCATTTTTAGTTTAATGTGATATAACCTGATATTTTTGCTTAGAATTTTCATAATCATTCTAATAGGGTGTTTATTATTTAATCGATATAAGCTCATTGAATAGGAATCTGTTTCAAGAAATTCATAATGCTTAATTGTTTATTGTTTATATTTTGAAATAATGGATTTCAAATAGCGCTCAATGTTAAAATTTATATAATTATTTATTATGAGTATGTTTAAATATTTATTTAAAGTAATGAAGTAACTAAATGCAGATTTTTAATTTGAATTTAAAACCGAAAGTGTGAAGTCTTTTAAGAGGTGAAATTTCATTTCATATTTCAAGAGTATTTAATATTTCAATAGTGAATAATTTTTTTTTGTTTGTTTCGATAATTTTGATTCATGTTATTTTAAGGTAAAATATAATATACAAAGATGTCTGAATTCATATTACCAAAAATTATTTTAATGGTTTAAATTGTTTTCATTTAAAATGTGCAGTATAATTTAAAGTTGACAATCTATTGGAATGAAAAGTGAAATTATACATTTTAAATATATAGATTAAGTATTTGAATCAATATGTTTATGAAATTTATTTTTATAGTCACAAAGAAAATGAATGTGCTTTTTTTTGGTTCAATAAATAAAAGGTAATTCGTGAGATTTTAAGCATTTTTTTTTATTTTAATAATTACTAATTTAAGATTTGGTAATTTGCGATAACATTAAAATGTTAAAATGGCCTTTACAATCTTGGGTAAAGCTTTAAAGGAAGATCTATTAATATTGGCAAATGAGTTAGGAGAACAGATTACTCTGGACTCTAAAATAATAGATTTACGAAATATGATTAAACAATCTAAACAATATGAAGAGTCATTTGTTCGAGAATTAATAAATACTATAAATTTTGATCGAATAGAGAGAGAGAAAGCCACATCTGTTAAGAAAGAAAGACAACGTGAATTAGAACGAGAAGAAAGCGTGAATTAGAATGAAAAGAAAGACAACAAACATTAACGAGAAGTAGAAGAGAAACAAAGAGAACGTGAGCATGAAATTAAAATGCGTGAATTAGAATTAAAAGAAAAGGAAGAGGAGATCACAGCCGAATATGGATGGGATAAATTAGGATACATTTTTCTAGGTTTTTTAAATATAAGGAAGGAGGTAATTTTTTAGATCCTTCGGAACGAGCAGAAGAATGGCTTTTTTTTCCATCATGCAGAAAAAAATGTTAAAGCTTTATGAGGTACCCGAACAGTATGAAGGAAAAATTATTTTACTGTGCTTAAAGGTGGTCGTGCTAAAGGAATAAATGCTATGATATCTGTCGAAGATTGAGATTAGAATGATAAAATCAAAAGTTTCATTTTAAGAGAAAATTGAATAACTTCCTTACAACATAAGAAGAATTTTGATTATTGTTATAAATTACACAATGAAAGTTATGCTCAGTATCTATCTCGTGTTGAAGCTGCATTAGAACTGTATTTAAAATCAAGAGACGTAGAAATATTGGTTCGACTTAAAGAACTTTTTGTAGCTTACAAAATAAATGAAACATTGCCTATTCATGTAATGTCCTACATATTTTGAAAGAGTCTGAATATTAGCTTCCAGGTCTTAAATTTATGAAGGAAATTGATAATTTCTTAGTTTCGATACCAAAAAGTTTCATAAGTAACTCTCAGAATTATACCAAATTTACTCCAGACACACTTGAAACAAAATAGAACGAAATTGTAAGAAACCTTTTCCAACTGAAACCAGAAATAAAAGTTTTAGGAGAAGAAAGAATATTACAATTATCAAAAGAACCCATAATCACAACCACTGAATTATTTCGGAAGTAATACTGTGAGTAGTGAGTGTGCTCCATATTATAAAAAGTTATTAAAGTGTATCGAATGTAAGAAAGTGATTTGAAGAAATTTTTCCCGCAGATAAATACAGCATAAAAAATTTCTTATACGAGTGAAACTGAAGAAAGGAAAGGGAGAAAAGGCTAAATGAACTTTGCATTAAAATAGGTAATGCAAGCTCCGATTGGGAAATTCCAAAAGTGAAAAGGATGGTTAGCTTTTTCGGGTTGATTTAAATATAGGATTTAAATAAGAAATCATTGACAGTGATGCGGAAATTACAGTACTGTGGAAGTTGGTGGTGCCAGAGGAAATTTTGCAGTCAAGACTACATGAAGTTATGATAACTACTTTTAAAATTTCAGGGTTACTTTCATTGCTGTGTTTGAACTACACTTAATGTACGGAAAAACTTATGCTCACAAAACATATTACAATGTCATAATACAGTTATACACTGCTTAGTCTGTTACACAACATTGTGAATAGAAACATTATGAATTTTGAGAGACAAACAAACAGATAATTTCGTCTTGATCATTATTAAGTATAACTTGTTAATTAAACAGATACTGATCATTCTGTAAGATCAAACAATCCATGTAAATACTCAAAAAAAATGCTTCAAAGTATGGTGCATTTCATTTTCTCATGTTCTACCTTTGGTGGCCTTAGATAAAGTGACAAAAGAGTTTTAAAATGTGTCACATGACTTGGCTAGAGAACTAATTTGTTTATTGAAGTCCATATGGCTGTTAGATTAGTTTATGCATGCAACATTTAATGTTTTACTTAACTTTCTTCTCTGTACGTCTTGTGTTAGACATAAGTGGTGCTCGGGGAGATTATATGTGTACAAAAAAAAAAAAGAAAAGAAAAACGGATGCTAATATTTTAAAGATTTCAGTTTAATTTCACATGTTTGTATTCTAATATATTTTGAATTACTAGTTAGCGTATATGGCTGAAGCCTATCAAAAATTATAATGTGTAACAATTACATCACTGAAATTTTTAACGTTCAAACAAACTATGTTTATAATCCTATTTATAAGATAATATTATGTTATCATGTTTATGAAATAAATACAATACATAATAAAATAAACAAAAATGAGTTAATTATGTATTTTCAAAAAAAAAAAAAGGATTTTTTATAAAATATGTAAAATGAGAAACAAAAAGCTTATACGAAATCCTGTAAAATATCTGGAAAGTTTAAAAAAAAAAAGATACTGTTGAAATTGAAAATATAAAAAAAAATTCCTGACATTGAACAGAAAATCAATACTTGAAGTAGATATCTTGTCCAGTACGTGACTTTTCTTTTGGAAAGATTGCATCAAAAAATAAAAAGAAAATTGTGCAGTACTTTGAAGAGGTTATACTTGTATACATTCTGACAATAATTTAACTTCGAAGAAATTCATAACAAAAACTGTGCTTGTCAAAAACTTGCTCTTTTTTCATTGTCACTAGAAAGAAACACTTAAAATTAGTGATCAATTCAGAGAACCTAATTTTTTACATGTTCAATATTCATTCAATGATATGTCAGAAAAAAAATTGTATAATGAATATTTTTTTCAATATAATATGTTTGCAATATTTCTTTTTTCCATTTTGTTTAAAATTTATAAAACATCTAGACTTTTAAGTGAAGAAATAGAACGTGAAATAATTAAATGGAAAATGTATCCATTCCCTATAGCAAGCTATCTTTAATATTAAACTCTTTACAATACAATGTATATGATTAATTATTAAGATCAGCATTTTGCAATTTCATGTATATAATTTTATTAATCATCCAAAATATGTTTTAACAATTTTAAATTAATTTTATTTATTTTACAGTTATTTACATTTTTTGAAAATTATTCATTACTTAGAATGATTAAATTAAGTGGAAAAATTGAATAATAATTAAAAGAATAAAAAGTAGATATTTAACGTCATTTACATTTGTTTGAATTTCCATATATATTCCATATAGAGTATTGCTATTGTATTTTGAATGAGGTTTTATCTTTCTAAAAAAAATGAAATTTTAATCCTTCGCATTTTAAACTTTTGGTAAAAAAAATCCGCTAACGTTTTGCCATAGAAAACATGCTTAATAAGTTTTTCTATTTCAATATCTTTCACTCATAAAATAAAATCGTAGGAAAATTTCATTTCCAGTCAGTTTAAAAAATGTAAGGATTGTTTCTGATTTACTGACTGTGTGAATGCATTAATAAATCAAAAATCCTTATTTTTAATTTTTTTACTATATCACTTACAGAGCGTGATGATCTCTAGATAAAATGTGTCAATAAATCGATCACCATATTTGAATATTTGGCAAATAATTTTAGGCTATAAATTAGTTGAAAATTAAATTCGCTTTGTATATATGCAAGTTATGATAAAAATATTGATTAGTTCCTCAATAGTAATAAATAATAGTGATTTATTCATTAACGGATGGTTATACTCTATTCCTGAATTTGGGATAAAGGTTTGAATTTTGAAAGTCATAGGATTAAGTATTGTCAGTGTGTATACAAATTCTGCTTATTCTTAAATGAAATTAAAAAAATGCATGTATTATTTTAGATATCATGCAAAAAGAACTGATTCTTTGTCAGGTTAAGCTTATCTTTTCATCAATGCACTATATCGTATAACTAATGCATAATTCAGCAATATACGACGAAACTAAATAAAAGAAATGTGAAAAATAAAACTATTATATTAATTAAAAGTTTGGTTTTCAAGTGATGCACAGAAAATCACCTTTAATAAACTCATTTTTAAGAGCGAAAATCTTCTAATTTCTATAGCTTCATTGTGCTAGCTAATCAAACTAATCATTATGTCTTTTGAAAAAAATTTGAATATATGATTCATTGAAAGAAATGTATCTTCAATAATCCCAAATTATATACACTAAATATAGATAATTAGTAAAATCCGGTTTCTTCCTTTTTATCAAATCGTGGAAAAATATTCTTGGAGAAAAAGTATCCCTAAGGATAGTGACTACTTGATAAAATACAATTTGATTTATAATAAAATGAATTCGTTCGTAGTTCGATTTCGAAAACTGAGAATTACTTTGCAAAAATTAAATTACAAAGTTGTGGAGCAGTACTGATTTATTGATGAATATAATCTAGATCACAGATGTGAAAAAAAAATCTACAACGGTCCCAACATTATTACGTCACACAACATGTCACCAAAGAGCAACTGTTTAACACTTAGCTGCAAGATGTTCCTTTATGAGGTTGATCCAATCCTTCTGTCACAATACTATTTGGAATTCTATTTTTATATTGTTATTATAACTTTAATTTAATGGTTAAAAGTATTTTATAAATTTAATTTTCTGTTATTGTATTTGTATTTTTATAGTGTAAAATTTAATTTGTTACTAATACAAGTAAATACATGCAACTTGATTTAATTCGACAAAAAATTATCTAGATTTATATTTGATAGTCAAAATAATTTTTACCAAGTAATTTAACTGTATTCATTTCCATTCATATATTTATAATCTCTTTAAGGTAGGAAAATTTTGATTTCAGACTAGACTAATGTCTAGACAACACAAATGATTACTTGCACTTATGGTATTTAGAATAATATATAGATTTGTATTTGAGAACAAGAAAAGTTTTCGAATATCTACCGTATTTATCTAGCTTAAGCCAGCATTTGAATGGCTGCTTTAATAAAATAAAAAGGTTAAGGCAATGAACAATTTTTCTGCTAAGCAATTGTACAAAATTTCGATGAATTATTTATTTTCTTTGTGGACGATAGTATGCAATTGCAAATAACCATTATATTTTTCATAATCTAGGTCGTTAATGAAAGTTTGAAATAATCGGAATTTAGAGTGAAATAATAATCGATATTCCTATAAGTTGAGTTTCTTGTAGACAATTTCTGTAAAAAATGAAGTTTGATTTAATCGATTTTTTTCTAAAGACATTTCCTTGTAATGCAGATTAAATGAACAATACATTGATCATTTTTTATCCATTTATATTATGTGTATATATATAAAAAATAAAATATTTATTTTAAATCAATATCTGTCTCAAAAGAAAGTGAAAAGGGAAAAGATAAATGTATATACTACTCTACATAAAATTTCCTTTTTTTTTACAAGATTCTGATTAACTTGGATAAATTTTTTCCAAATGAATTAAAAATATTGCATTTTCGTAAAAACTCATAATTTTAAAATTAAAAACATTTTTTTAAATTTTAAAACTAAAAACATATTTTTTTAATTATTAGAATATTTTAAGTTAAACTCTTTTGGGATTTTATTTTTTATTCATGATTTCGTTCGTATTTTATACTTATATGCATAAAAATGTTCCACTTCGACACTAAGTGATAGTTAGGCGTTGTCCTCTTTTCATTTTAGAAAAGATATAATTTTTAAGTCTCTCTCTTGTAACAGGTACTCCCATTTTCTATTATTTATAATGTGCGAGGTTTAATATCAGTCACCATTGAATGAAACAGATTGATGGATTTCTCTATCTTTGGATTTTGGAGATATATTTCTGATACCTTTATGGACATCTTTCGAGTTGATTTCATGGGAGTTTACATTTCCTTTCTTGCGGTGTGTAAATAGGGTCTATTATTCGTAAAAAGTCTTGCAAAAAACTTTCTTCGCTGCCGGTAGAACATAAAAGCAATGAATTTCTAATGTCGTCTATTTGGCCCTCTACCACACGAGGCGGTAAAAAATTACTAATAATATAACCTCAATAATATGTGTAAATGTTAACAAATTATAATTAACATGATAATTTTAAAATTGTAATTCATTTCCGATTTTATCATAAATAAGTTTTGTAAATTTTATTGCAACTTAAATTTCCAATCTTATATATACTTTGAATGTTTCATTTGTGTATGAAGAGTATAATTTTTTAAAATAATATTCTCCCGTAGTAATATATAACATATACAATTTTCTTTAATTTCCATTTATTTTTTTTATTTTAATTATTAATTTTTATTATTTCTAACGTCCAGCTTCTATAGGATTTCCACTTTTCAGCAATAGAATGAGTGAAAGTAATGACAAATTACTTAGTGGACCAGCCAGTGGGTGTGCCTTCTTTGCCCAGAAAGTAGGTGGGTCTTGATAATTTAAAATCAGGGACTAAGCAGAAGATTCCCATACTTGGTTTGTTACACCCCAGAAATATCATTTCTCATTAAAGACATTGCGATCTAATGTGGCTCAGTCTCCATTAGCAAATACTATAGGATTTTCAGTCGGGTCGGGATTCGAACTACCTCCCGATAACGAGAACGAACGTCCTAATCAACCACACCACCACGGCATCTTGTAATCGTTAAATTTATTATTTGAAAAAGTGAAGACTTTTATTATAATTTGGCAGTCTTCCTATTATTACAGTTTTATTACGAAAGTATTGTCAACAACAAACGAATATTAAAATAACCCTTATTCGTAATCTCTACATTGTTCTATATTCTGTATTGTAAGGGTTATAATAAGCAGTTTTAAAATTATTTATTAATTCAAAATTTTTAATCCTGAAAAATTAGGCAGAAAATATTTATTGAGTAAAAAATCTTGGATTAATAATAAATGGGTGAATTGGAAAAATGTTAAATATTAAAAAAATGTCATAAAATGTTTTTATTAACATCAGGTTTAGTTTATATTAGCAAATATTATTAACTCAATAAAATATTAATATTTTACATGATACTACATCTAGTTAGTCATAGCAAAATAAAGATTCTGTAGCAGATTTAATGCATATAGCAAACACAATTTATTAAAGTATTTTTAAAAAAATTATCAAATAATCTGATGTTTTTGGACTTATAAAATAACTACTACTAACTTTACACTTGCAGTATTTATTTTTTTATATTTTAAAGAGAAATATTCTTAATTTGAGTTATATATCAAAACCAATAAAATTTCTTGTATATTATATATATCAACTAGAGAACAATATGATAAAGATAAAAAATTACACAAACGTGATATAAGATTTTACATATCATAAAAAATAAATAGTAAAATTTAAGACAAATGCTACTAAGACGACAAGAGTAAAATTATTTAACATAATAGTATTTTAAAATTCTACATTTCGAAAAATATTTAGAATTTTCTTTTTCAAAAGTCGTTGAGAAAATACAAGAAAATGATTTTCTTATCTACACTTTTGAATAACAATAAACGTAGAAACAAAATCTAGCAATTTTTTACTATTCAATCATTCGTTTCTTAAAGAAAAAAACAAAAGTTGATGTTTTGACAATCCTAATTCACATTTCCATAATAATTGCTTTAAATTTTATTTTCATACTTTTATTATTTACGTTCATTTTTGAAATTTAAAAGCATATTCTTAGAACAAAGCATATTTAAAATTTATTTGCAGATTAAAAGTCTTACATTTCTAACAATGAAGATAATATTTTTATTGTTTGAGAATGAAAGTATTTTTTATAAAATTTTATTCTTACTTTTCCTTCACACATCTCTTTTATTATATAGACTTAATCTAGAAGCAAGGAACCAGAAAACACACTGATTACTATAAGCTACCACTTGTTAAGACTCGATAACAACATTTGAAGCTAGACTTTGAAAATATAACGATTTTCTTTTTCCCTTATTATAAACAATTGATGTTTGTTAGAAACAATTGATGATCCACTGAAGTGACGTCTATAATAATAAATCGTTATCAGAACAGTGTAGACATTGTTATAAAAGTGATAACAAAACACTAGGAATCAGGGTCTATGTAAGTATAATAGTCAAAAAATAATAAACATGCCATATTAAAAATAAGGAAAAATATTTTTTAGTTATTTCTTTTAAAATACTTAGGATTCATAAGTGTCCCGTTCTCTTATTATATATATATATATATATATATATATATATATATATAATGACCTCCTTCTATTATTTATAAGCATTCTATATTTCTTATAAATATTATGAAAATGCTTTAATACATTATGTATTAAGTTTTTATAACTGACCGTATATATATATTAATTATGAAATTAACTAATAAGCTGACAATATCTATACGTAAATTAATAAATTACTTATTACCAAGAGAAAAATGAAACATAGTTAGAAAAAAATTAATAGGCATATAAATTTTTAATCAGTTATCTTACATTCTTAAATTTCTGTTCGATATTATCTTGTTAAAGAAAAGAAAAATATGATTTAAAAAATAAATAAATAAAACTGAAATTGGATATTTCAATTATTTATTTAATTAATAAGAATGAATATAATAATATTTATAACTTTTACCTTGAAAGCTATAATTATTTTCTTCTTTAATTACTTCGTGCATGATAACTAAAAAATGCAAAAATTTTATTCATTTGATATTAATTTAATATTTTAATAAAACTTATTTTCACGAGCGTATTTAGCTAATTAACTTATAGTAGTAAATATTTTACAACTGAAATAAAAAGAAATATTTTGAAAAAATATTTTTGTCTTTTGAAAATTTTGATATTCAAAATAATTTTTTCATGAAACCTATTATTATAATAAAAATGAGAATATATAACAGCATAATTATATTATTAATATGGTAATATAACGATCATTAAAATAGTTAATATAACTTGAAAATATATTTAGCATAAATTACAATTAAAATAATAATTCAGTTTACCGCAAAATGTATGTATTAATTAATGTTATTAGTATAATATTTTTTTGTGTTTTCAACCGGAAATATAGATCGATGTTCAGCATAGAAAATAATGAAATGGTTTTGTCATACAGTTCAATAAATGAGAACTTTTAGAAGAAGCTCTAAATGTTGAGAATTACTATTTATGAGATAAATGATTATATAGAATTCTTTACATAGAAGAATATTTTAACTTTATATATATATATATATATATATATATATATATATATATATATATAT
>JAPDSC010004496.1:0-21655 GCA_026290005.1 Latrodectus geometricus | reverse complement strand
TATATATATATATATATATATATATATATATATATATATATATATATATATATATATATATATATATATATACACTACTGGCCATTAAAATTGCTACACCACGAAGAAATACAGATAACAAAATGATATTTATTGGACAAATATATTATACTAGAAATAACAAGTGATTAAATTTTCAAATAATATGGCTGGATAGATCCTGAGAAATCAGTACCCAGAACAACCAACTCAGGCAGTAATAACAGCAATTTAACCCCTGGGCATTAAGTCAAACAGAGATTGGATTGCATGTACAGGTACAAATGCCCATGCAGCTTCAACACGATGCCACAGTTCATCAACCGTAGTGACTGACGTTTGGTGACGAGTCAGTCGTTAGGCAACCAATGACCAGACGTTTTCTATTGGTGAAAGATCTGGAGAACGTACTGGCCAGGGCAACAGCCGAATATGTTCCGTATCAATGAAGGTCCGTACAATACCGGCAGCATGTGGTCGGGCATTATTCTTCTGAAACGTAGGGTTTCGCAGGGCTCGAATAAAGGGGAGAGCCACGGGTCGTAACACACCAGAAATGTAACGTGCACTGTTCAAAGCACCGTCAATGTGAACAAGAGGTGACCGAGATGTGTATCCAATGGTACCCCATACCATCACGCCAGGTGATGGGCCGGTATGACGATGACGAATGCACGCTGCCAGTGTGCGTTCACCCCGATGCCGCCAAACACGAATGCGGCCATCATGATGCTGTACACAGAATCTGGATTCATCTGAAAAGATGACGTCTCGATATTCGTGTGCCCAGGTTCTTCGTTGATCACACCATTGAAGGCACTCTTGTCTATGACGCAGCGTCAAGGGAAGCCGCAGCCATGGTCTCCGAGCTGAGAGTCCATTCTGCTTCAAACGTCGTCGAACTGTTCGCGCAGACACTTGTTGTTTTCCAAACGACCCCGTTTCTTGACTCACGGCTTTTGATGTGGTTGCACGATCCATTACGGCCGTGCGGATAATATGCTTCTTCTCGGCTGCTAGTGATAGGTGGCCGTTGAGATCCCGCATGGCGTTCCGTATTACCGTCCTGAACCCATCGATTCCATATTCTGCTAACAGTCATTGGATCTCAACCGACGCGGGCAGCAATACTGCGATAAGATAAACCGCAATCCCGGTAAGCTACATTTCGACCTTTATCAAAGTCAGAAACGTGCTGGTACACATTTCTCGATCATACACGAAGCATCACAGCAACTTTTCACCAGGCAACAACGTTCAAATGCAATTTGTGTATGAGGAACCGGCTGAACAATTACCTCATTTAAACACAACGTAGGTGTCGCTACTGGCGCCAGCTTTGTCTGAATGTGCTGAAAAGCTAATCATTTGCATATCACAGCACCTTCTTCCTTTCGTATAAATTTCATTTCGCCTTCTTGGTGTAATAATTTTAATGTCTAGTAGTGTATATATATATATATATATATATATATATATATATATATATATATACGTCTGTTAGGGTGGATACTTAGAAATTTTACGTTTAATCCCTTGAAACACCTGAAATAGATAACTATTTATGAAAATTCCTCATAAGAGGCAACTTACGTGGTGGACAATTGTCCACTATAGCCTTACTATAACCTTAGGCTGTTAGGCTACTCATGACTTGGGGTCAAAACATTAACTACGAGAGAATGCATGCATGAAATAAAAATTCAGTATATATTTCCTATTGCTCACAAGTAGTTGAGGTTGAGCTCACCACAGCCTAGGGATAAAATAGCGTTGTCTCTCGGAGTTTAAATCCCTGGTTCAATCTCAACAGCAGTTGAAAAACGTGAGACGTATGTTGAGCCTCTGCCTTCTGTGTGTGTGTCTTTCAGGTTGGGTTTATGAGTGTTTTTTGCCAATACGAGGATATTCATAAAAAGTTCTTCCGAATGGGAAATTACGTGATGGAGATTAAATTAATAACAATGGATTACGGTCGTTAATTTGAAAAATGAGGAATCAAAATAGCTCAGATTGAACATGAGATCTGATGTTAGAAAAAATTCAACCATTAGCTAATGCTGTGGATGGTGGTTACTTAAAATGTGGATCATTATAAAGAAAATAATTTTGTGCACTTACGTATATTATTCATATGTTATAAAATAATGCATTATTTAATATAGCAATTGAAAAACATTTTAAACTTATCAACGTAATTATATTATTAATATATTTGAAACTATGGTGAAAAAAGTTTTATAATGTGTTTCGAATAAAAGAATTTAGTTATCATGAGATATTAAGTTACTTTTTGCAATGTAATCAAATTGAATTTAATTGAAAATCATATTTTTTAAAAGTTAATTGTAAATACGTTCCTTAATGGAAAAAAACTAAGGTGTACTAAATAAGTTCAACATAAAAGTCTTATTTCAATAATATATTTGTACAATTGCATGTAATATTCCACACGCAGAATATTTGATAAATCTTTAATGCTAAATTTGGAAAATAATTAACCCAAATTAGTTTTGCCTAATATACACAACAAACACCAAATATTTAAAAATAAAAACATTATTGATTTTCCTCTTTCGAAATAAAGGGTAAATTGTGAGTGAAAATAAACTAATATTTGTTTCACATTTTTACTTTCAAAACAGACATATTATTCTTTAATTTTCAAATTTTTTTCAAATATTGACAACTCAAAGAAAGAATATACATTTCTATTATTAATTTGTTAATTGTTTAGTTTCTATCATTCGTATATTTAAATTTCGATTTGCTTAGAAATAAAAATGAAGATTGTATATTGAAATGTCTTTTATTCTATTTATTTTCAGTAATTAACCGAAAGAAAATACAGAATAAATTTCTTCGTGCTCTCTTTCTTCTTTAGCGATTATAATCAAAATATCAAACTGCATTATAATATTTTCCTCAAATCCAAAAGTATTTTTATTTCTCGTAATGAGTATTCTTTTGTCTGGTTGAAGACACGCAATTTTATAATAATATTGAGTGCTTTATTGAGTGTAAGTGAAAATTAAAATAATTAAAGTATTCCCTGTAGGAATAAAGACCAAACAATGAAATGTTTTGAAAACTTCAAAAAAAAATTTTAACTGCGCAAAATTCTTAAGAAGAGAAATTGTAGGTATATTTGCTGTGTCAAAGGCAAAGCTGTGTATATAGGAAAAGCTGTGTATTTAAAATTAACACACAGCTTTAAAAAGTATATTTCTTTTGAAACTGAACTTCAGTCAAGAAAAATATTTCAAAAAACAATAAAAATACTTGAAAATAAAATAATTCATAGTTAAAAAATATTAAAATTGTAGATAAATATCCTTTTATGTTATGAAAAAAAATTTATCCTAATATTTCATTTTTATTAAAACCTTAACAATTTATTTTATAAATCTTAATCCAAATTCTTTAATTTAATATTGAGGTTTTTCATGAAACAATAAATATTACTATTATGCTCAATCAAGGTATCCTGAACTGCTTTTAATATTTTAAAAGGAATATTTTGTTTAAAAAAAATAAAGATACAAAAAATATTTATAAATTCTATGAAAGGAGATTCAATAAATATTTGGATTAATTCATGCAGCTCAAAAAACATTAAAGTAATCTTACTAGATACTTATAATTGAGTTTACAGATTTGATAAATTTCCTTATGGCGTAACACTAGAACTGTTTTAGGATTCAAAGCAGATAATTTTGTACTTTTAAAATAAATATGAGATGTTTAGTGATTTTTATAAGGAAATTATATTTTGTGATTTTTATTTTCGAAAACGAATTGATATCTATGGATGCATGAAAAATTTACGAGATTTATAGTTATCTCACAACTTTACTGCTGATAAATATTGCAAATAAATAATTCTGAAAAGTTTTCTGCAGGTAAACACACAGAACTATCTTCTGTTCTTTTTTAATTTTTAAAAGCAGGAAACTTACAAAACTAATATATTTTAAAAATTTAAGATGGTTAAATCTTGTACTTAAAATATCATAAAATATATCTGAAATCTGAATTTCACTTTTAATCATAAATTACAAATAAACTTACTTTTATCCATACATTTTTTATAACATAATATATCCGCATAATTTTCCACTAACATATCTCCCAATATTTTCCCAATTTTTTTGTATATTGTTTCCATGAAAATTCAATAGAACGAAGTAAATTTTCACTACTAAAATATAAACAATTAACTGTAGAAACAGTATTTATTGAGTTTTCTTACAAATAATTTGATTACTATAAAAATTCCTCAGTAGTATTTTATAAGCATGGATATTTTGATCATAATAATTTAAAATATCATGTTTTTCTGATAACGCGTGCGAATGTGCATAATTACTTTTCTCGAATGAATTAAATCAAAAAATATTATGGAATAGTATTACTTATTTTTTATTCTTTCACTTTATTATAAGCAAAATAATCTTAATTACTTTAAATTTCCTTTATATGTTCATTATAGAATTGTAATATGTTTTTATTTTTAAGAAATGAATAATTAGAAAAAATAAATTAAATAGGATTTCGAGGTCTATTTTTTAATAATTTTCTAAATTGTTTCTTATTTGCACGTGCATATTCATAAATTAAAATCTCTTAATCTTTTATTGTGACGATATATACACATAAACTTTTAGTTCTATATAAAATTTATTAAAAGTTTTCCCATTAAAACTTTTAATGTGACGTAATTATCATTAAAACTTTTTGTTGTATATATAACTTTTAATCTCGCTCACACGCACGTTGTTTTGCAATAAATTTTGCCCTAAAGAGCTCAAACCTTAAATTTATGAAAATTATTTATTGTCAATCGTTCTTAAAAATGACGAATAACCAATGACTATGACAGAAATTAATCAAATTATATTTACCTAATGGGAAAATAATAATTTTGAGTAATTCCCAATCTTTCACTTATTTAATTATACCATCGAAAAAAAATACTGAAAACATCAAATGAAATATTTCAATTAAACTCTTCATAATATTGTTTAAAAATATCTTTTCATATATTTTAATAATTTATTCACATTATTGTAAATTGCTTTTCAGAGAAATAATTCATTTCTTCTTTTATTTTAACTTTATTTTATTTTTTTTTATTTCGACTTAAATAAGATATTTTTCTTGCGGCATAGAAATTTTTAATTGTATTAATTTATAAATATTAAAACTATTTCAGCACTGTCTGATGGAAGAATGTTTACCAAATAGATTGTTCAAATATTTATAATTCACTTTTGTAACCAAGATTATTTCAATAAATAATTATGAATAAAGTATTAAACAAATACTTATCAAATTTATTTTTACTTCAATTACATACCTCAAATTCTATAGAGAATATTTCACACTATAAAGTTAAGTAAATATTTGTGACTTTGCAAAACAGGTGACAAACATCTACATTTGTAATTATTTCCTGGTGACATGATTAATTTCATTGAATATCTTATTATATTTGTGTAGCATGATTTTTTTTAAAACATAAAAAAAACTTAACATAATTAACTTTTATCTTGAATGTATTTATTTTGTAGAATTATTTTTCTAATTTTTGCTCATCAACATGAAAAAATTTTAATTTAATTCAATAAATTACAGATTTAATATGATTTTAATTCTTACAATTTAAAATTTATTTACTCTGAGTAACTTTTTAGAAATCCAATTTATATGTTTTTAATATGCAAAATGTTAATTTTACTTTCTGTGTTTTATAATTTTTTACGTTATTTATTTTAAGAGATGACATAAAAATTTATATACGTTGATATAGATTAATAAAATATTTATAAACAATTTGGTTCCATAAATAAGCAAAAATTCAAGAATATTATGGTTATGAAAATTAGAAGAAACAAAATAAGCTTTTTTTAGCTTGAAATTATATAATTTTATGTATAACATTTAAATTATCTGGTTATAAAATTTGACAACACATTCATTCAAGAATTTTCCTATTACAGCAGTGTTTATCAGGACTGCTTTCTTTGAAATTTTAAACGATTTTTGATATAAGTATATTATATTATTTTTCTGAACATATTACTTTCCTAAAAAAATTATATGAAAAATTAAAATTAATACAAATAGATAAATAAAAAAATTACCCTAAATAATGGCAAATTATTTAATGGTATTTTGCATCGTTTATATAAAATTTAATTGAATTATTAATTTTATCATCAAATTTGTTTTCACTTTACATTGAAAACATTTTTGAAATAACAAAAATTCTCATTCATGTTAGAAGAAATAGATATCGATAAAAACATTAAGTGGACATAAATATTGTAAAGTGAAAACAAAGTCAGTAATTTTTGTGCGTGATTTTATGATAAAACTATCCAAATTTTATAAACTGTATTAGAGAGAAATTATGTATAAAAACTAATCTAAGAATTTATCGAAATTACTGAACAATAGAGGTACTGAAATTTACAATATGTAAACTTTTGTATACGTAAAAATATGTAAAAATATTTAAAAGTACAATATATTTAAATTATCCAATAATTAATTTTAATTTTATTACGTAACTATTTTGAATTTGAAATTAGTATACGCAAACACATGTTATGTCCGCACATTTCTGAAAACAAATCAGTGTACAGTGAAACTTACACTTTTAAATTTCTGTGCTCTGAGTAACATCTTAATGTTTCTATTTACATTCTTTTAAAGTGCATAAAGTTCAATTTATGTATTCTATAAATTTTTATGCTACTAGAGTCATTACAAAAATATTTAGGTTAATTTTCCATGGCTTACGCAGTAAACACAAACTGCTGGCACAAAGTCGGGCCGCTGTGGGTCACTCCGGCCATGGGAAGTATCAGATGGTTGTTTAATGGCACTGCTCCTGACATTACTGTTACGGTTGAGAAATGTCCAAATAAACCGGGTCGGAACTGGATGATAAGTATTGTATCAACAAATTCTGTCCATTGATGACCCTTCAGTTGTTGGCCAGCCAAACTAAGACGATTAGTTTTTGTTACTATTTTTTAATTTTATTGAGACAAAAGTTATTTTCTTAATGAAAATAATTTTTTACTTTAATGATAAAATGAATAAAACATAAAACGTTTTAAAGTGGTGTCATTATCGTGTTATTAATAAAAAACGTATTGATCATAGAGACAATTTTTCATTCTATTTATATTTGATATTTAAATAAATAATATCATCAGAATTGTCAATTCAATTGTGTCAAGTCTTATGCATATTTCTTAGATTTTTTGTTTGTTATAAAACAAATGTAAGTACTAAATGACAGTTTTAATATTATTATAATTGAAACAACTTGAATAATTATTGGGAATGCTCTTGAAATTAAATATTCGTGGAAATTTAGTTGATTAAATTGTGAAAGATGGGGCGAAAGACATCTTTGGTTTACGTAAACAACATTTAAGCAAGTTTAATAATCTTAATTACGATTCACAACACACTTTTTGTCACGTAGCATTAATGTCTAAATTTTCATTAGAAACAAGAGAACATATTTTCACCAATTCTTATTGAAAAGGTCTTCAAAATATTTTATTCCAGAATTTTTTTTCTGAAGACTATGCTTAGAAAAAAAATGTAATTAGCTTAATTGACTAAAAATTCACAAAATTAATATATATGTTTTTTGTCTTAGGTTATTTACATGCATAAAAATCATTGTTTATTAAAGCTTATTCTTATTTACTTAAATACTGGTTTGAATTAGCATACATTTAATAAAGGTATTCAATTTAATGATTATTAATATAAATTTTTTTGCACTAAGTTTTTTAAAAGAATTTATTAATGAAATTTGAAACGGTTGCTCCATATATAAAGCCATCTTAATAATATAGACAACATCGTAATTTTAATTAAATATTTTTGTTTTTAAAATTATAAATGATTTTTACATTAATAATGTTTTAGTTTTCCTCTATGTGGATGCATTTTATTTATAAAATATAATTTATTAAATATTTTGTTTGTGTTTATAGCTTTGTGCTCATCATTATTTGCAAACGATGGAAAATTAAACTTCTATCTATGACTGAAAATGTTTTCTGAAAATTTAAAATATCCAAGAATCATATGAAATGAAGGCAAGTAATTTAATATTTGTGGTAATTTTATCAAATTCAAATTAGTAAATTAAAATTAAAGTCAGTTTAAAAAACAAATATTATTAAAATATAACCGAAGAACATTTTTATTCAAAAAGTCATTTCTTTTAGAAAATCATGTTTAATTATAGATTTTTTTTTGTATCAAATACACATTTTAATAATGATATAAAATGAGTTCTTTCAATACAATTTTCTTGAATAACAATGCTCTAAAATGACAATTTTTTACTTAGCTTGAATATGAAATTGCGGCCTTTAAATTATAATTAAAAATAAATTTCAGTAAAAAATGTATGCTAAATTATCGCAGAATATTAATAAATTTATTTATTTTAATCCTACAGAAATTAATTCAATTTAAATATATTTTACTGGCATTTTATCATTAAATAGGGGAACTATGAATCTACCCTTTAATATATATATTACCTCATATAATATATATATATTACCTCATATATCATTATATGCTAGAAAAATACTTGAATGTGATTACTTTTATTAAATTAAATTTTAATGGTTAAAATTAATTTTAAATTTTATTTTTTATTAAGTTACACAAAACATATTAGCAGAAAAATTTAATTTAAGCACCTAACATCTATCTTCTTTCAAATTTTGTTATTAGAATAATAAATAAGCGAGAAATTATGATGGTACTTGATAGCATAAAGTTATTAATTTTTCTGAATCCAACTATTTTAATAACTTACATATAAAATAAATTTTTACTTAAAGAAATAATTAAAAATTTGAATGTTCTAATATTATGTGGATACATGGATTTTATTGACTACTGCTTAATTAATATAGAATTGTATTTTATTATGAAGTTGGTTTTTGTGTGAGTTAATTTCCCGTCTTAAGAGGTCCGTTTGTTTGATCATCTTAGTTAAAGCATCAAGCAAAACTTTAGCAGTGCAATATTAATATTTATTCATAAAAACTATAATTGGAAATATATGTATGCATAATTCTATTATTTCACAAGCTTGTGAATTTCAGTTCCAGCTTAACCAAACATAAGTCATGTTCATTAAGGATGGTAATGAGCAAGAATCCGGGTTTAAGGTCCGGGTAAGGTAATCCGGTTTTAGGTTTGTTCTGTTCACTAAAAATACATCCTGTCATCATGATACCTGTGACACAAGTGGCATGATGACATAGGTGGCAAGTCAAAAACTTGAAGTCTTCTGGTAGGTTCTTGCTACTAAGTTACGCAGACTTTCCTACTGCGGTTTCCACCTAAATTTAAACCACTACTCTGGGCTAGGAAAAAGAAGAGTGGATTGTTGAAAAAGACTTCAACAAACCAGAAAGAAAGAAATTTCTAGCAAGTGCGAATTCTATATAGTGTTATAGAAGAGCTTTATTTCTCTATTTGTTGACAATTTTATATTTTATGGAAAACAATGTTTTTTAAATTTTTAGGGAACAATTTTTTTCTTTTTAAATTTGTCTAAAATTATATTTAGTAAACAGAAATTACTATTCTCTCAATTGCTGCTCTGATCTGATTTTTCTGATATTTTTTAATATATATATATATATGAAAACTTCCGTCACATACAAAGCACAAGGGACAAAGATAAGAATTTGTAGGAATGATAAGGTTTTGTAGTAATAAAAATAAAGATACAAATAAATATGTTTAATAGTTTCATTCTTGTATCTTTCAAATTGTTCACAAAAATATATAACAACTTAAAAATATTAAAAGAAAATTTAAAAAATTAAAATATTTTAAAAATAAGTATGATTTAAATATTACAAATAAACCAACACTTTCGGTGTATTTCAAATGCTTATTAATAAAAACAAAGTTAATTTTACAACTGCCCCCCCCCCTCCATTTTTTCTCATTCTTAATAACAGGATGACCCATATAGGGGCCACAGCCTACAGCACTCATTACTACAGCGATCTAATATTATATATATTATTTAAAATATTTTTCTTAGATTCATATGCCAAACATTCATGAAAAAGCAATTATATAATGATAAGAATTAAGTTAGTAATTATATTCAGATTAGAGAGAGAGATAAGAATAACACACATTTTAAAATAATAATTCTTACATGCATTGAAGATTTTAATTTTTAATTCGATATAAGAATAAATAATTTTATCGAATGTGATTAAATATGTACATCATAAGTAAAACGTGATAGATACAAAATAAAAACACGTTTGAAAATGTTTCGACTTTTCATTGTTTTTGATTAAATTATTGATGAATGAATATTAAATCACTTTAAAATTACATTGTATAGTCAACAAAAATATTAATTGAAATATGTTTCAAAATCCTTTTATAAAAAGAAATTTTCCAAGTATAATGGGATTATAAGTAAATGAAGTTTTATTAAAATTAATTGTAGTATTAAAAAAAGAAATAGAAAAATAGTATGAGATATGAAATTATTTTATTTGAACATTTATAGAAATACCTTAATAGTTCCGTGTTTGGCTTGTATTTGGAACAAGTAATTTTCTAGGAACAATATTTTAAGCACACCTATGTATCGCTGCTCCCTCTTCACGACAAACGATGAATTATGTAATTACTCTACTCTCCTATTGGTTATGTTATTTTGTGTTTGCAACATTTCTATGAAGAGACAACCTCGTTATTATTTTAGTCCTGTGAGCTAAAGTATTAATTTTGTAGACAGTGTTTGCTACCAGATGAGTTGTATTTCGAAGGTTTGTAATCTACTACTTATAAATATCTCACTCGTTTTCTATTTTTGAATGAAAGTAACAAATATAAAAATAAAATAGGCAATAAATGCCTATTTTATTTTTATATTTGTTATTTTTCAATACGAGAACAGTCTTACGTAATAACATTTTGCAGTTGTTTTTCTTTTTTGGGGACCGATTTCGTAATGCTCGATTCCGAAGTTATTATTTTATAATTTTTCCTGGATTATCTTTTACTTACAAAGTAAACTCCTTAAATAAAATATCTTTTGACTGAGTTTGTTTTCATTTAAGAGATTAAACGAATTAATTAAAATTTGTATATTAAAAAATAATTTGGTTCCATGCTTTTTTCATAAAATAAATACGTTATGAAATTGCATCCCATAATTTTATGCATAAGCTAATTTACGTTTAAAACTACCTGATATTCTTAAAAAAAATCAACATAGTTTTTAAAAAACTAAAACCAGGAAACCGTATTCACTGAAATAATCAAGAACATTCCTATGTCTGGAAAGCATTTCGCAAAAATTAGCAGTTGACGCATACAAATGTATAAATGTTTCAAGCATTTAATGTAAATATACATTGCAGTTTTATTCATTTTGTCAAGTGTTATATTCTATTTAACATAAACCTAAAATGATTAACTTTTAGGTGTATATAACATGATATGGTTGTTTCATATATTTTAAGTATGAATTTCTATTAGTTACCTTATGCATAAAAAAGTATTGGTTTCAAGCCATTGGAAAAACACATAGTTTTAATTCGTTAACAATTTATGTAATTATGTAATATTTTAATTCTTTAACAACAAGCATAATTTTATGCATAGTTTACTTTATTTAAATTGTATACGATTATCTCCTATTTACCAATTAATAATATAATTAATTTTGATCCTATAAAATAATGTTTAATTAGTTTTAATTCATTAATAATATCTGCAACTAGTTTATTTTTAACAATATTTGCAATTAGTTTTAATTAATTAAAAGTACATATGCTCACTTTTAATTTGTTAATAATATTTATAATCAGTTTTAATTTTTTAACATAAAATGTAATTACTTTTGTTTAGCTTGTTAACAATGTATGCAATATTTTTTTTATTCTTTAATAACAACATATACAATTAGCTTTAATTTAATAATAATATACGTACAACTAGTTTTAATTCGGTAGCCAGATATCTAATGCGTTAGATACGTGTTATTTCAACTATATTCTTGTCTTCCATGTTATTTCATCAATATATAACACGTGTCCCGTGTTATATATAATTAAAATATAATTGAAATAACTCGTGCCCCACGTTATTTGAACTTTATTTTATTTACAGATAACAAGAATACAAAGCTGCATTTTTGTTTTCTAATACATTTCTCCAGGATATAGAAAATTCCATCTACAGATGAATGAGTTAAGATGATAATATAGTTTTAGTTTAACTCGCATACGTATTTAATAAATATATTGGATAAAATTTTTAATATAATCCACGCGTAATATATAATAAAAAGTAAAATATTCCTTAATCCTTAAATTCAAGCTATTTCTTTGAAGATATATATGTTCCATATTTAATATATATATCTTATTTATAATATTTCTATTTTAATTGTTAAAACAGTGAAATTTTAAGTCTCGAAAAATGGTTTATCATTAGTGATAATTACAGAAATTAATTAATTAGCAACTTTGAACTTCAGTTTTTAAAATCACGATTATTTTTGGTTTTATCATTTTATATATAAATTGTTTCAAATATCTTTATGCATGAAGGATTTTAACATTCATATTGAAAATACATTTTTTTATGTTAATTTATCTTTAGTCAAAATGAACTTAAGCGTAATATATTTTGAAGCATCTCTTATCAACAAAATTATTTTTGAACATTATTATTTTAGAATAACTCATTTTTAATATTTCAGTTATTTGTCTTTGATCTAGGAAATACAATTTTAGATTAGATATTTTAACTCTTTACTTTGATAAAATAATTTGCCTAACTTCAAAGCAAATAATATTTGATTAAATAATATTCATTATAGAAAATAAATTTTCTTTCTTTTCATAATTTGAAAACAAATACAGATATCCCCAATAATATTTCAATAATAAAAGAGAAAATCAAAGAATCAATTTTCTTTTTATATTTCTTGGGTGTTATTGAAAACAACTTGAATCAAAAATATTTGTAAATGTTATCATTTATGATATATAGTTATTATAATTAAACAAATCAATAATAAAAATGTACAAAGTTTTCAAGCAAATAATTATATTTCTTGGAAAACAATTTGAAAAGCAGCTATTAATGAAGAAAATATAATTGAGAGTTTAGATAACACAAAATAGTTTAAATAATTAGTTTCAATCTCATCGAGCATTGTCAGAAGTTTTGTTATTTTTAAAATTATGCACCTGAAGAACATGAATTTATGATCCCGAATGAAGCCAATTTCAATAATATGAGCTAAATTGTATTCGTTAAAAATCTAATTATTTGATTTGATATTGCTTACTGCTACTTTAAGCATTTTACTTATATTTATCAGGTTTATAAAAAAGGACATATATATAACAAATTACTTTTAATATGAAAATTTTAATTTGTAAAATACAAGTATATAATAATACAGTATACTACATAAAATATAAAATACAAGTATATAGTAATACAGTTTACATAATTCGGTACATTATAAACAATGACTTATTTAGCTCTATAAGATAAAACATTTTAAGCATAAAAATACTATACACATACACACACACATGGTTGGCAATATGAGGTGCGCTGCTCCATCTTACCAACTGAACGATACTTTGATACAGTGTGGAGTCCAAATTCCTCAGTACATACATGCTCTAGATACCCATTTATAAGGTAGGATTCATATAAGGAAAGGACAAAGACAGGAGAGAGAGGAAGAGAAAGTACATCCATGCCCAAGCCGGGTATCGAACCCAGGACCTCAATATCCGCAGTCAGGCAAGCCGATCACTTGACAGGGTGAGCGGTAATACAGTCGTAAAAGAAGATGTATATTTATACTTATGCAGGTAATTTTAATGGCTACTGCCCTAAAAAAAGCAATATGTAAGGCAATATTTGCATAGCAGTGTTTTTGGATATCAACACTAGAAACATGAGATGCGATTATTCATGGACTACTCGAAAATTACTTCGAAGCTTGTATTATAGCATAATGAAGAGTATTCACCATCAATGTCTATCGCGGGTGCTAGTGGTAATAAGAAAGAAACATAAAAATAGGAAATTCGTGACAGAGAAAATTCACTATACAAAATATAACTGGAATATATGCGGAAATGTAACAGTTTTATTTTTAGGTTTGCAACTGGGATTCACAAAAAGTTGTAGTTTTTTCGTGAGAATGAGACCCCAAATATAGAAATTATCATTACTTAAAGAATATGTGGGCTAAACTTCAATAAATTATTCCTGGACCTAAATAAGTGAACGAAACATGAAACATATATATAGACGAGGTAAAAACACACACCTTTTCAGAAACCCTTAAATATTCTTTTAATGGATTCCGAAAAGGTGTTTTTACTCCTTCTATACATAAAACTCGGACTGATAAAATATTTTATAAACTTTGCCCATAGCGAATAAATTTTCACTGCCTTTATGTATCTGAAATTTAAATTTCCTAAAATAAGTTATGCAAAATTGAAAGAAGGAATATTTATAAGATCACAAGTCAAATAATATCGGTAATATTGCATGTTAAAAATTCAGCAAAATTTTTAAATTTCAGAATTTTTGAAATTTTTAAAAAAATCACAGCTAGGAAATCATGAAAACAACTGTTAGGGATTTCTTGATAAAATTAAAGAAAGAAATAATAGGGAAATAATGAGCAACATTCTGGCTTCATAAAAAGGAATAGGCTGTAACATAACTTTAAAAATTCACATTTTGAGTTTCCATTTCGACATTTTCTTCGAAAATATTCAGGCTGTCTCTGATAAACAAAGTGAGCATTTCCATCAGAGGATTCTACCATGAAGAAAAGGCAAAAAAGTAAGAGAAGTCCGAATACGCTGGCACACTATTGCTGGCCTATGAAGAGGGAGAAACTAAATGCAAAATATTGAGCAGAACATCAAAATGTACATTTTTTATAAGCCATAGTTAAACAAGCCTTAGTTAAATTAATGTTTATCTAAAGTTAAAAACTCAATTAATTAAACTATTGGTCATGGAAAATATAGCATTATTAAGGAAGCATGCAAATAACGTGAAATTTACAACATGCATTAGTGGAGGTGAGATAAGAAAATGATTAGAATTTCAGCACAGACGCATATCAAGCGCGGCTATGGCACCACCTCAAAGAAGGGAACATATTTAACAGTAAAAAAGGGAGGAAAAATGAAGCAATATTTAGAGACAATCCTTTGATGTTTTGGCTGGAAATTTCAGTGAGGCAATGTATATAAGGCTTCTAAAAATTATACAAAAATAAAAAGAATTATAATTTAGTCAGCAGCCAAAAAAAAAAAAAAAAAAAAAAAAAATCAAGAAATATACTAAACAAAAGAAATTTTATCTAGAGAAATCACTTTTAATATTAGGAATAATTCAATATTAAAAATAGTTGAGACTTATTAATATTAAAATTTTGAAAAGATGCTTATCAAGATGTTATACATGATATTTTCTAAGTTATTCTTAATAACTTATGTAATAATTTGAAGCATTCAGTTTTAGCATTTAAAGCATTCAGCATTAGTTAATTGTTCCTTGTAAATATATTAATTTTAAATTTTTCCTGTTTGATTTTAATTTGAAATTCAATTTGTTTCTGTTCAAAAAACTAATATACTTTGTTTGTTTAGACTTATATTTGATTGCTTCAATAATATATATTTAAATTTCAAAGCTATACACATGTGTGTGTGCATCTATTAGTATATCAAAATTAAGCATTTTGACAAAGCTTCCAAAGTTGTTGAAAAATTAACTTTAAAATTTTATCACTCTATCCTATAATAGCCTTAAAATTATGATTATTTTTATTTTGATAAACTATTAATTATTTAAACAATTTTCTTCTATCAAACTTATTTTTATACGAGAGTGAGCTATACAACTGAAATCATTAAATTAAAATTAATGAAATAAATAATTTTAAAAATATTTTTCCCTTATACGCATATAGAGTTTCATCTATTTTACTTTTATATAGATAAATATTTGTAACATCTGTTCATAGGGGCGTGATGTTCAGGTAGCTTACAGTACTGATCTATTTATCTTAGCTTACTGAGTTCGAGTCCCGGCTTAAGCGAAGATTCATTGTATTCACTCAAGGCAGATTAAGCACGTAAAATATGCCCTAGTGGCAAGGTCCTCTAAACCAAATAAGGTGGTATACGAAATATTACGTGGTATTCTACTTGATTATATTTTTTAATTACAAAGAGTATCACATGATATCTACAAAATGATAGATCCCAACTTTGTGCTAGGCATACGTAAGCATATTGGCTCATTAACAAATGTTTATAGATTTCATCATTTCCGTAATCATTACATTTCAGGCTATGGCACTTCGTGATGAACACAAGTCTTCTGGCAGAAATTCTAGAGAATTGTGAGAAAATTATTAGTAGACATAGATAATAAGAGACAAAGACCTAAAAAAATTAAAGATTTATAAGAAGAGACATTTTTAACTGTAATCTTTCTTCAAGCAGCTTTCACCCTAAGTTGAAGGTGTCACTAATCGATACACGTATTGGATATGATGGATGAGTTGGGATACGCAGTGGACACATTGTATCATGAATTTGACAATAGAGTATAAAATGGGATATCAGGAGTTCGTAACGTGATAAGAAAGAAAGAATTTTAAATTAATATATATATATATATATATATATATATATATATATATATATATACTTGTGTTTTTATCGTTACGTCTTTAAAAATATTGCATCCATGTCTCATTAATATCATAATTTGGTTAGCTAATTATATTATTTGCATAACTTTTTCATTAATGTTAAACTATATTATATGATAAAATGGCAGTTAATATATAGGGAGTACTTATACTCTCCAAATATGAATCTTTCAGTTTAAAATATTTTGATGACTGAAATGTTTCACAATTTTAAACACAGGAAAATTCCCTGGCATCGCAGTCTATAAATTATTTATTAGATAAAATACTAGAAATTAAGCGCCGAACTTCCGCATTTTAATTATTTATTCAATTTTAACATGACAAAGAAAATTTTATTACCTGGTCACTTATAAAAAATAAAATTAATGATATCAAGAAGTTTCCCATTAATGGAATAGACTTTTCCTTAAAAAATATTTTCTTCAATAATTTTTTTCGTGATTAAACGCATAGAATTAAAAACTGCTTTATGAAAATTTTTCACAATATATTTCTCCGCAATCCGTACGTTTTATTTATTTAATGTCTTTGTTTTCTATTTTAAAGAGCATTATTTTTATTGCATCATTATCATATTGCAACATTCAATAGAAAATAATATTTCAATTTCAAAATGAAAATATTCTGAAAAATTAGATATAAATAAGTATCATTCACATTATACAAATATATTTCAGTGATTGTTTAAAATGTTAAAAGGATTTTCCTGGTGCCTGGTTTTGGAAGTAAATTAGAATGTTAGAATCATCTTTTGACTTATTTAAAATTTTATTTCACCCGATAAGAATTAACAATTAATTTATTTTATTCACTGAATAATAGCAATATATATTTATTGAAACACTGCAACATATTATTAAATATTGTCAAAATGTTATCTGCGTGTAATTCTCATTCTACTTATATTTAATTAGTAATAAATCTTCATGAAAAATTAAAAAAAAATAATAGAGAACTATATTTCTATTCTGATATATTTAGTAATATAAATGCTAGAATCTATTTGACATAGATATAATTTATGTTAATCCTATAAAAGTGACATATTTATGTAATAACCAAGTTAAAATATTACTAGTAAAACCTTGTTCATGCCAATAAAAAATTAAAATATTGTTCGAAGAATGTATTATTTAAAAAAAAAAGTATTTAGTATGTAAAAACAGCTGATAACATATACTTTAAATTCTTATTTCAAAAAATAAAAGTTATTAAAATAATTCTAGATTGTATTTCTTGGCAGAAAATTTCTCTTTTCATATATTTTAACAATATATTTTAAAAAAATACAAAATATTTCAATGAATAAAATTTTTGTAAGTACACCTAAGTCTGTTTTTACACGGTCTTTTTGTACACGGTTTTGATATAACACGGTTTGAAAATTGAATATTTTTAATTTTTTTACACGATTTTATTCCATTTAGCACGATTTGAAATTTTATGTACTTAAATTTTTTTTGTCAAATTTAATTTTTGCGAAGTATGTTCATATCACAAAAAAGTATTTATTAAAGAAAAAAGTCTGAAACCATCGATAGTATCGATAGTTTGCGAACACTAGCTTAAAGATTTAAGTGAATTCCCCTTTAGCGCGTACAAACAAGTAGGGGAATTCCCTTTATGTGCATACAATAAAATTTACTGGTCAGAGCAATTGAAACGTGTTAATATTTTGTGAACTGTCAATGCAATAAGACGTGTTTGGTAAAGAAATTTTTTGCAGGCAAATTTGATTTTCCATTAAATTTAATTTTAACGCATTAAGATAAAAGGTAAGCCAAAAAATATTTTGTATTTATTCAGTTATTTATGTTTTTTAATTTTGTTAAATATTTTATGTATCCCTAAAAGGAAATGTCAGATATAAAACTACTTTATGATTATCACTTATTCTATTTTATTTTATTTTTTACCTTAAAAATTGAATAACCTATTCTTTTCGTTCACAACATAGTTTTTTAGTTCCTGAACTTGCCATACATTTAATTTATATTACTTTTAAGATTAGAGTGCATATCTTTTTTATCATTAATTACTATGCTTATGAAAATAAGCATTATATATTTGATTTAATAAAATAAACATGAATTCTTGTTCTTAAAAATTCTTGTTTTTCACTAATTTTAATAGGTTTTAGAGATTAGGAACAAATCACCCATTTTTGTATAAGATCAATGTCTTTTTTTACACGTTTTTTTTTTTACACGGCTTCTTCTGGAACCAATCTACCGTGTAAAAACAGACTTAGGTGTATACAGATACCGAAGATAACAATGAAAAAGGTGAATTTAATATCAAAGTAATATTTTTCTTGATGGTTGAATTTTTTCGAAATTAGCTTATTTAATGTGATTTATGAATGTAAATGTTACAATGAAAAAGAATTTACTTATTAAAATAGAAAATATATGTTAATACAATGCATAAAATTTTTAATTTTTAAAAAAAAAAATCAAATTTTCTTTCGTTTATTTGTTGTGGAATAAAAATATTTTATGTGAAAAAAAATAATTTAAATTACATTTCATGAGAAATTTTTTGTGGATGTTTAAAGCATGATTAATGTTAATGTTACAAAGACTAATTAGAATAATTAAAATCTAAAACGTTTCTAGTTTATATATATATATATATATATATATATATATATGTTTATTTATTTATTTTATTAAAAAGGTTATTTTATTATTATATTGTTTTATTTTTGTTTCAAAATAAGCTTATTTTTTAAATTAATTAAAAATTTTATTAAAAAATAAAATTCTTTCTATGTAAAGAATTAAAAAGAAAGTTTTCAATAGAAACCTAAATGCGTTGAAGTATTAATAACTTTGAAATCAGCAATATTTTTTTATTTTGCTATGGAGGAATGATTTTATCAAAAGATTATTTTTTCCTTTCTTGGTTCCATTTTCTTTTCAAAAGTTTCAGAAAAAATGAAACAAATTGAAAGCATAGTTTATTAAGAATTTATTCTTTAGAAAGTTATTACAAAATCGGAGAAAAAAATAACTCGAAAATCTTAGATTTAAACATATATTTTATAAAATATTGTAAAATTTTACCCTCAAGTGAAATTATATGTTTTATATAGAAATGATCACATGAATTCAAGTAGCATTAACTATTTCAATAAATTACAAAGTGTTTTTATAAGATAATTGAAATTTAAGGCAGGCTCTTAAAATGGCACTTTTACAAATTAAAAAAAAGACAAAAATGAATATTGAATGCTACACACCACATGTAAGAATGTATGAAATAATATTCTCAAATTTAACGTTATTTTATCTATAAAAAAACCGCTCATAATATCCTTGTTACAGTTATATTTTCTTACAGTCGTACAACAAATATGTTGATATTTTTGACCCATTTATACGAACAACACTACACGATGCACAAATATGAATAATTATACATTAATTCAAAACACAAGTATTTAATGGACTATATTTTTTGCATTATTTTAAGATAAATAGATATTTAACTTTATACAATCTGCTTAAAATATATTTATCTTCAAATAGTTTTTTTTTAATTTTTAAGATTAGTATACAAAATACTTATCAGCATTATTTGAAGAAACTTAATTGCTGATAGCTTTAAAATGTTTCTCAAAAAAAGAGCAAATTGTGCAGCGTAATTGAATAAATTATTATTTTTTATTTACATTTGAAAAATTTTGTTAAAATTTTAATGATATTTAGAAAGAAAATAATAATGAAAAAATAATGTAATTAATAATTTTTAAGAAAAATAATATTTTGCTCAGAAGTAATGGTAATAATATATATGGACAAGCTCACTGGAAAAACGTGTTGATGATTCAAATAAATATATTTATAATACGAGAATTGTATTAAAATAGCTTCACACAGCATATTTAAAATTATTCTGTATAGTAATTTACCATGTCTTAAAGTTTACTGTAATAAAATTTAATAGAAATACAGTAATCAATAATGAAAATATTAATAATTATCTGTAATAGTTTCCAATATTTAATAAATAGATAACTAAATATTTTAGAGTCCTAAATGATTGTTTCATCTGACATTTTTGTCATATTATCATGACATTGTTATATAAACACAGTGAAGAGAACAGCAATATATTGTAATAATTTATTAGTGCAATAACAAAGGTGTGTTACATGGCCACCAGTGCAATATAAATAAAAATTATATTCTAGATTGTGCAGATATTAATTATAGTGGCGTGCAATCTTTTGAAATGAATAGTAGTACTTCTCCACTGATAGAACATTTCATTTAGCTAGGTTTGAAAGTTATAAACGATAGACAAGAGCTTAAAATCATTCGGTAGTCAGAGATCGGCCGGAATATATCAGATGAAACAATTGTCCATGACAAAATTATGTTTTCACACAAAAACAAATTAGGGCAATATAATTTGTATTATGTATAGCGGTATTTACTTATATTTATTATTTTCTATTAACAGATACAATATATAATTAACTTCACATTACTATTGTGGCAGAGATTTGTTGAAACAATATGGCAGGAATATAGGATAAAAATATCATTCGTCATTCAGTAATAAGATTTATGCCCAAAATGTAAATTATTGCAAGCAGTTCATAACATTTGCATAAATTAGCGCTGTATGTATCGATACTTTTTACATAAACTAATTAATTACTTTACCAATATTATGGGACCACAAAAGCCACAGTGATGTGTATGACAGTTTTGTAGTACTTTTATGGTATCTTCTGCCTTTGCGTGATATTCCTTGGTGTGCACAGGAAGATAACTTTTTCTCTCAATATATATATAT
>JAPDSC010004494.1:0-15444 GCA_026290005.1 Latrodectus geometricus | reverse complement strand
ATTCTCTTTTGCCTACTGAGAGAATTTAGAAATCATTGTTAAAATTGAAAATGAATCAATTTAATAAAAGGAACAAAAATCATCTTAAGATTAAAGTTTAAAAATAAATTTTAGAAATTGTGTATATGATCAAAGAAATTAAAATTTTATTTAGTATCTTACAGGAAATTTCTGATTAGCACAATGTTATTAATTTCTTTGCATCTATTCCATTTAAAAATTATAATTATTTTACTGTACAAAAGTTGTTTCATATCATGATAAATTTTGAATGATATAAAAAATGGATAAATTTTACTATTGAATGTTTCACGTAATTAAAAACACATTAATCTCTATATAATACTTTTTGTGTTTGCATAACAAAACAAATTTTTAAACTCCTTCATCACCTCATTAATATGCTAAAAATATCGTAAATTCTAAACATACTATTATTAAAAGCGATTGTAAAAAAATTGTTGTAATTTTTTCTTATAGAATTATTCTATTGGTAAAAATCTCAAACTTTTTTCTATGTGATCAAATAAAAGATTGTAAAATGAACTTATATATATATATATATATATATATATATATTTCCTGAGAAGCTTTGTGGAAAAATATATCAAAATATGTGCTTGATATACTTTATACTAAAAATTTTATAAATTTATAAAACAAAAAGGTTTTTTTATATCAAATAAATTTTCACCAAGTTAACAAAATAAAAATATATGTATTCTTATTTTATGTTTAGCACCCCAATAATGTAAATTTATAAATATTTGCAATAATTTCGAAAATAGAAAAATCTGGCCTTGTTTTCTTATGGATTCCCGAAATAACCACTACAGAAAGTATCCATTTGTATACTACGAAATTAGGCTTGCGTAAAAAAATAGTTGTTTCTAATGTTATTTGAAAGATAGATATAAAAAATAGTGGTAATAAACAATTTTAAAATACAACATTTGACACTGATTGAAAGTGGTAGAACAATGATACTACAAACGGTATTATTTAATGTGACATAAGTATGTCATTTCGTCCTTTTAATTCCGTAAGCGACATCGTTGATACTACTATCAGGTAAGGAACCCATTCATAGGGCAGATAACATATGCCCTCGATGAAATTCGGGAACGTTGACCTTTTTTTAGCCAGTTTTCAGACATTCTACTGTGATTTAAAGAACATAGATGAGTCACAATTTTTCAAAAATAAAAATAAACTGTGTTATATGTCAAATGAAGTTTTATATACTTTTTTTTTAATTCATCTTAGATTGTCTTTTTCTGTATTTGTAAAAATTCTAGTTTAAGGCGATTATATATGGAAATAATATGATACCTATACTTATGCAATAATATAATAAAAGAAGGCTTTATAAATTTTTATTTCATAGATGTGATTATGATATATTTTTGAAAAGCGTTAATAACAAACATTTTTTTTCTTTGCACTTAAAAATGGAATGTGATCTTTAGTATTTATATACTAGGTTTTTTTTCTTTTTAAATATGAAATTGATTTTGAATTTACCGAAGTATTACTGCTCATATATTGAAAGTGTTTTTTCAAAGTGCATAAAGTGTTTTTTGGTATTCGAGCACATATAATTATATGATTTTACCAAGTTATTTTCAAAATCCAAAAATCAAATTAAAGTTTTTTTCTTGAATTTTAATTGGTTTAAAAATAATTAATTTATCAAGGATTCCTTATAAATTATGATTTTTAAAATGAATTTTTCAATTTCATTATGATAAATCTGTTAAAAATTGATAATATTGCAAAACTAGAAAGTGATAGAAACGAAAGAAAATATAACAATCGTATGTAACAACACACATGTTAATCATCTTTTGTAGGCCAACGTTAAGTGATTACAAATAGTTAAATAATGCGAGAGACAAATTATTGTATTAACAAAGGCGAAGAAGAATATCCTAGCTGCATGCTCAAAACCTCCAACATTTTTCTTGTTATCACATTTTTTAAATTGAAGCAAGTGCTATCAGAACACAAAAATTATGTTGCGCAAAAAATGCAAGCATTAAATAAACCAGAACGCTTTCAAGGAACATAGCTTGACAAGTATTACTCCATTCATCACTGTATCCAGCTGAAATGCCGATTAAACTAATGCTTTCTACGTGATGTAAACTAAATAATTCTACCGTAACCTATTATTCTTGCCAATCAAACGATAAAAGGACTTCCGTTACGAGACCGTGACTTCACTTCAGTTGCGACGCCCGATGTTTTGTCCTGAACTTGCCTTTTACAATCGCCTACACCTTCAATGTCTTCTCCGCATTCTTTCGTCCTCCTCTTTTTTAATGTCACCTTCCACTCTCACTTCACGGCCTATTTCCTCGCCATTATTGAAAAGAATTTTGTTTTCTCGTTCGCCTACCGAAAGCAATAATGGCAGACGATTCTCGCGGTCATTGAATTCGAAGGTGAGAGTCACATGTTAAGTCTTGTTCACAAGTGAAATTTTTTAAATCTTTCGTTTTATAAATTAAAATAAAACAGTTCGCCAAGTTTCTATTATGGAATTGTATTGAGAACTTACCATAATTAAATATTTTCCAACTGGATATTGATATTTTTCTGAAAATGGGTTGTTCGCCAAATTATCTTGCATATAACTGCGATAATATTATAATTTTTTTTTTTTTGTATCCTTGACATTTTAAAAAATGCTGCCAGCTGGAAGTAAAGAATAATTTTAAGTCAAACAATGGTGTTTGATAATGTTTTATAATACAAACATACGCATATTAAATAGACGAACATAAACCCATAATTATTTTTAAGGCAGAACATTCATTAGTATCAAAGTGAATTTAATATAAGCCACTTCCAAGGTGATTACAAATATCATCATAGGAAGGAAAAGGTATCCATGATTTGCTTATTTTGTACACAAGATTCAAGTCATGCTTCAATAAGATTAAAAAAATATCGCAAAACACCAAAGGATATGAAATTCCTAATTAGAAGTACTTTTTTATTATAATGTATATATATATGTATAGATATGATAGGCTACATGTTTAACGTTTGTTTTTATATTATATTGAACCATCAAGCCCAGAGGAAATGCTTCTACCCTCTCTGTGGAGCTTCAATTTGTAATATTATTCTCTTATAAATAATCATATTATAAATAATCATAAGTATATCCGACAGAAATTCGGCTGTATTTATCAATTTCTTCTGCAACAAGTTGTATGTATTTTTTTATTACTAGATTAGTCATGCTGTTATTAGATTATATATGTTATTATTAGTAGTAATAATTAATATAAGTATTAGATTTTTATTAATTATTAACATAAATTAATATAATTTTAACTACAAGAAGAAAATAATTTATTCTATTTGTCTTCGATATCTTTCCTAAATCTCTTCAAAAAGTTGTTCAGAGTATTAAAACTAGAATTGAATGAGATTTTTATGATAGAGTTGCATGTTTTTAAAATCTGTACAATCATTATGGAATGAATTTGTCAGCTTATGTCCATTTAATAATATAGCCTTCAATTTATATAGGCCTATCAAGAAAAATATTTCACATTATTCTTCATTTTTTTTTATATTAATATTCAGGAGTGTTTAACCAAAAAATACATATGTGAATTTTGTGATAGAAAAATAGGTATGAAACGATAGGTCTTTGCCTCAATTAATTCATCCTTCCAGCCAAGAGACTAGATGGCTTGTAAGCAAGTAAGATTTCAAAAACAAGAGTGGAGGAACCCTGAACTGTAGTATTCGGTTATGTTCAGAACTGTAAGCCAGACCCTAATTCCTTATTACTGTGACTTTCACGTGATCTATTATCTTTTGCAAGATCGTTAAAAACAACTAGTTCAAGATTATTCAAAACACAGAAACAACAGAAATCCTTACAATAAAAAAATCCATTTCACATTTTTTTATTAAAAATATTTTAAGAGTTTTAAAAAACTATTAAATAGCAGAGTTGGTAAGCAGTTGCAAAAATAAATTAATTAATTCTAAAAATCAATTAAAAATATAATTAAATCTAATAAAGTATTGAGTAGTTTAATGTTGTAGAGAAAAGAAGACTAATCGTGAAAAAATGATAAGAAAAGTTATGCTGCTGAGTAATTTTTAAAAATATCTTTATTTTAAAAGCAAAATTGATGCTGGAAACATTTTATTTGAACTGAAAATCTTTAACCGTTTGTACTAAAAACTTGTTATACTGTCATTCACTGAAGATCGAGTCCAGTATCATATTATCCGGTATCTGTATGAATTTTTACTGAGGTGATGCCTTAAATACAAATTAAAATAAGTAGATTAATTATTTTGGTTGAAGATTTCAGTGTGTCATGATAACAATGCAGCTTTGAATTTTTTTAATTAAAAACTCTTGTCTCTTTGCACTGTGTGATGAGAGTGGAGGTTGGCAAATAGATATGTAAGCAATTTTTATTTTTGTTTTCATTTTCAATGCATAATTTTTCCGTCAAAGAAAGTTTTTATTGAAATGTTTTATTATATAGAAAAAGTCTTGTATTTTATTTTTCGTCAAATCACATTTTGACTTTTGGTATATAATTTTCTTTTTTTCTAAAGCAGATTATTTAAGAAACGCAACTTGACTTTTCCTAAAAAAATAATGATCGGGTAATTTTCTAATGTCATAATGTTTAAATTTTCATTCTTTTGAAACATATTCAGTCGAATAGATCAATTGTTTTTATTTTATATAAATTGTAAAAAGAAATTCATATTTATGGAGTCTGACAGTTAAAATTATTTATAAATAATCACATTTTTATATTTCTTTTAAATTAAAAATCATAATCATATAAAACACTGAACGTTCTGTTAAGGGCATTTTACTTTGTGGACTTATTTCATTCATATAGTTAAATATAAAAATTTAGAATTCAACAAATAATGGATTTTTTTTATCATATATATGTGTGAAATTTATGTTTTCTGATTTTGTGTTTTTTTAATCACCTAAAGTAAACATGGTTACAGTTTATTCTTAGTTGTACATCATTAAATAAATGCTTAATTTACCTAATTAGCTAATGTTTTATACGAAAGCCTTATAAAAGTTTCAAATTTGTATTTTTTAGAAACATGTTTCATTGAAAACTGCATCTTACTTAATAAAAATAGAGTATCATAATTTATATTAAATTTAAGAAATTTATATTGCTTTATTTTCATCTCTTATTTATTCAATGAGAAAAAAAAAACAAAAAATATTAAAGGAAAATCTTACGTAATCAAAATTGTATAGGTTGAACATTTATTATATTTTCTTTGCTTATTATATTTTTATTACACTTACAAGAAACGAGGGAGAGAAAAAATAACCATTAATGCTCTCACATAATACTCGAGCAGACCCAAAACTGATCAAACAATAAAAAAAATTATTGAATAATCAATCAATCATGATACCATACAAAAATATTAGTCCTTGGAAAAAAGAAAGGTTCTTTTATAGAAAATAGCTATAATCTTTTTCATTTTTGGGAAGACACGTCACTCAACCTACCAGATACTTTAAGAACGCCCTTTTAAAAACTATTCTGTTGTAAAAATATCTAAATATAGCATTATTTCTTTTAAATTGTTACCTTTTTTTGGATATTGTGTTTTATTTAAAATAAATCGAAATTGAACAACGCATATCTTAACAATAATGCATTCATTAGTTACAATAGTATATTTTGTGAGACGCAGAAAGTAGTTGTAATCACTTTATAACCTCCTATGTTACTCAGTATTAGACATTTGTATAGGTATGAAATTTTCATTTTAATACATATTATACAAACCTAAAAATAGTCTGAAAATATATTAAAACTAAATTTGAAACGTAGAAAAATTTCATAATGGATTAAATGAAACGAAATGAACCAACAATTTTCTCTGTTATCATTTGATAATTTATTAATCAAAATTCGTAGAAAAACATTTATATCAATTCAGGTTCCCGACTCCTTAAAAACAAATTTAGATTCTTTTATATATATTTTTTCAAAGAAAACTGATTTACATGCTATTAGAAAACTAACCATACAAATATTTCTAATCCTTCCATTTATTTGCGCTTCAGAGATAAAAAGCACCTTAGGATGACTATTAAGGAATGTTAATTTATTTTTAGCTTTATTTGTGCGTCTTATCTCGACAGATACCGGATTTGCAAAAGCCGACTTTGGGAACATGTTAGCAATTCACAATTGAAAGATAAAAGTATTTAAAAAGCAGAGTGTAAATAAATGTTTCAATATATTTAAAGATAAGATGTAATTCTGTACTTATTTCTTTATAAAAAAAATTTTTGTTAAATATTATATATTTACACTATAGATTTGCTGTTTTGACTTTGTGCTAAATAATTTAAAAATATTAATATTTTAATTATTATTGCTTGAAACACTTATGTTATATAAAAATCATAATCATCTAATATCATAACTTATGCATTTTATATTTTTCTTTATTTTTAAAATTCTTTAGATTGCAACATGTGTTTTTAATCTAGTATTTTAAATAACGATTATAAATCATGTTTAAATAATAAAATATTAATTTAATTTGTTGTATTTTATTAATAAATATTAATTAATATTTGTTGTATTTTTCAGGCAAAAAATTAATGAAATTTATTTTACAGAGAGTAAATAGTTTGAATAATTTTTAATAATGCACGAAAATTGAAATTTATTTTCACTGTATTAAAATAATAATAGTTTTTTATATTCCTTAGCAAAACAATATAGAACAAAAAGAATAATGTATAATTTAGAAAAAGATATTCATTTGGCTTAAGATATGAATATCAAGTGTGATAAATCCAATATAATGCACTTTAATTTTTCCACAAAATTAATTTCCATTCATTTGTATGAAATGAAGTTAGGAGAAGCTTGAAAAATGGGAGATTTGATGTTTAACAGAAATATATTTTACTAAAGATTATTATTAAAGTTTAAAATATCATTATATTTTATACGTAAGAAGCAATTTTCTTTCTAGTTTTGAAATTTAAAATATTTAAATTTAAATATATGCTTTATTTACAATGTAAGTAACTTTTCCTCACTAAATATAAAAGTCAATTGTATTGATTTTTACTGATATTATTACACTGGTTGATATTATTTAGAATAATTATATTGGGGGAATTACAATACCACCGTAAATACAATAATTCATTACCAACTTGCAATTTTCAAATACACTAACACAGATCATGTTATATCAATATATGAGATTCTATAAGAGATCATATACTAAAACTGTGGTACACAAAATTGAATTTGATATATTTAGCCGGTACATTCTTTTCCATTGAAAAACACAATAGCCTGTACATACGAATTTAGATTTATAAATTAGCTGTTTATAAAACATTTATTTTCGTATACTTATGTTCTCTGTCTAATGTCCTGAAACATCTAGAGTTTATAGTTCTTGTTCCTGTTCAAAATTGATAATTACCACCCTTTTTCTTTATGACGAAGCACATCCACTGGGTGCTCTATTTAGAAACTGCTATCAATTTAGATCCTAGTAGGGCTGAAAAGAGAAATAATTCAAGTGACGAAGTGTTGAAAAATAAATTAATGTATTTGAATGACGATAATTTGAAATCATCAGCACAAATATAAATCACAGTGTTTTGAATTGTCATGCAATTCACAATGTACAAAAATGTACTATGCAAAATAAATGGTAGTACCAGCCATGTATTTTGCTTATATTTTATTAAACTTCAAACCAAGTGAACATGTTCTCTCACAGAATAGTAACTCAAACTCTCATTCTAGAAGCCATGAACTTACGTACTTCAGACTTTAAGATCTACATTTTAACTCGTTTGAAAGGTAATTTTTCTCAGAACCAAATTCTTTGGTAATTTTAATAAAAATGAAGCAGAAATAATGAAAAAAATAAAGCATCATTTAAATATTGCTACCACGCATGAAAAAAATTTCAACTATTATCTATTTTATGTTACTCAATATGTTACTCAATATGTTACAAATATGTTACTCAAAAATTACAATTTTTTTGCATTGACTTAAGTTTAAAAAAAATTCAAAGTGATTTTAAAAACAATTCATATTCCTTTTAAAATGAAAATTTCTATAAAAGGAAAGAGGAAATAATTATTGATTTCAATAAAAGTTGTTAAAAATAATACTTATCAATGTATATTATGAAAGATATATATCTCATTAATTCTATAATTACTTAAAATTATTAATTTACATTGATTTAAAATTAATTTACATTGAGTTTGGAAGAGAGATTCAAAACAAATGCTATATTTCATATTTCTTATTTTTATTTAATCCAATATAGCTGATTTTCATCGAACTGATGCAATGAATGGCTGTAGTAAATGGATTTGTGTGATCGATGGAGAAGATGATTTAACAAGTCGAGAGCCTTATTGTCAAGAATCGGTTCGCTGATTATGAAAAATGATATGATGGTTTGCACTCAAGAAGTACTTTTGGATACAAAATATCATAGGGGGAAAGTTTGAAAAATTATGGTAGATATTATGAAATATTCCAAAACAATTTGTACAAAAGCATAGAAAAAATGTTAAAAATTGACTCCGATAACAGTAGCGTAGTCTCAAAGATTATTATGCAATAATTTATGTAACGACCGAAATAATAATTCATAAATAATGCTTGAAAATATATCATCTTGTCTTCATAAATGGAGCAATAGTTTAAATATTAGAGAGCGAAAAAAAATACAAGAATGATTATCTCCATCACAGATCCCAAAAGATTCTTCAACTTTTGAAGACATTATAAACGGAATATTAATAAAATAAGATTAAAGTTGTATCTGATATGTTCTTTAAATCAATCTTTATCTTCTAGAAATTGATATTATTTTGCAAATACTGTAAAATAAAAAAAAACATTTTCTTTTTTTCGTGTATTCTTAAATTTTGTGTCAGGGTGCTCTAGGATATTGCAAGCATGAGTCCGTTTGAACGGTCCCATTAATATGCGAAATCCATACCTGGTTCATATGCGAAAATGGATTTTATTTTAAATTTAAAATTAAAAAGTAACTTGGAAACAAGTTAGTTCCCAACGGCTTTTAGACTTTAAATTGTATAGTTAGATGAAAAAAAATTTGAAAAATTTATTTATAGTTCTTCTAATCTCTGACCCGATAATATTTTTCAAATTTCATAACATTTTCACAAAAATCTATATATTCTTAAAATTATTAAAATGTTTTATAAATTTTTCTAATGTTTAAATTAATTATTCCTTTGATGAGTAAAAAAAAAAAATAATGAAATACATTATGATAATATTATTTAGACTTTTGTCAAGTGAAATAAAAATTATGATCACTTATTTCTCAAATTTAATGTAAAATTCTTTAGTTGTTTTATTAACTTATAAGATTTTGCAGTTTAAAATTTTCAAAAATTTAAAAAAATTTAAAAATTTCTAAAATTTAAAAGCATTTAAAATTTTGAATTTTTTTAAAACTATTTATTAAAACAAAATTAAAATAACTGTCTATTAGAATAAATATTAATATTTACTTAAATACTTCCTCTTTTTAGCAAATAAATAAAATTTTTAGCCGAATAATTAGCGCAAGTTAACTCTAATTATTCGAATATATTGACTGAATTTTTGTTCGCATGTTTTACTGCATCACATTTTACACATCTATATATACAACAATTTTTTAACAATTTTTAGTAATACATTTACATTCTTTTATAAGACAAAATTATTTCTTACAAAATGCTTAGATTTTATTTTTAAAAAATAAAAAAAATTATATCTTCCAAAATTATTACATCTTGATTTAACCAAGAGATTTTAGCTGTTGAAACATTTTAAAACTAGCAGATAATAATTTATTGAAACAAAAATATTAATTTCGAATATTTAGTTCATGATTGTGTTAATACAAGATTTTATAATCAACAAAAGTAATAAAATTAAATATTTAGGAAAATGCTCTAGCGAAAGGATTTAGTTCTTAAATACTTTTTTCTTTTATTATTAAAATATTTAAACAAATGGGGATTAAAATTTAAAAAGAATTTATTTAATGTCTATTTTTATATATCGAGATTCTACATTTCTTTTCTTTTCTTTTTTTTTTCTCTTTTTTTTGCAGCTAACTTAAATTTCATTAAAATATTCTAAAAATCTAATTACTTATAATGAAAGCAAAACAATTTTATTATAAATATTTTCATATAAGTTAAACACGCTTCAATCTCTTAAAAAATAAAATTTGTGCCCTAAAACCTATAACATAAAAAATGAAATAATTATTGAAAATTCAGAATAAGTTACATTATTCCTTTTTAAATATAAGGTCTATTATATAATTTATTTACTCTCGTTAATTTTAATGTTCCTCTTGAATTTTAATTAATAAGACAAATATTTTCAATCTTTCTTATAAAATTATAATGCTCAAATTCTTTATTGTATTTAATTGTATTATATTTATTTATTTGGATTGTATGTAGATTAGTTTTTTTTTTTATGAAAAATACAAATGTTCTTTTGTCATAAATTAACGCAAAAAGTATCATTTCTGATTTTTATTAATTGCGAATCTTATAGCTCATTAAATAACAATTAATAACAGAAAAGGTTACAAAAGAGAAAAAAATATTGGAAAAGAAGTTTAAGTTGAAATCCTTTTGCTTACTGATTTTTTTATATCAAGTATTTCAAGTATTATTATGTAACAGAAAATTATTATTTTCACTATAAACAAAATTTATATTAAATAAGAAAATACCTCACACTCATGAACTAAATAAAAAAAGACTCATAATAATTTTTATGATTTTCTTAAATAATTCATATTTTAAAAAATCATAAAAGGAATTTTTAATGTTTTAAGAATTTAATATTAAAAGAATTAAGAATTTAATCTTAATTGGCGGGAAATATTTTTAAAACTCGTAAGCTTTTAAATAAAATGAAAAGTATGCATTTCTACAATTTAAATCCATTGAGTGCTTGATTTTTATACTTTTGTTAAATATTTTTAAAAAATGAGCGTTTTTAAAATCAATAATCTTTTCTACTGAACATTTTTAAAAAATAAACACATATTCTCACATCAGGAAGTTTCATAAAATTTTTATCGTTAAAAATTAAAATATTTTCATTATCGTCCGCGACAGGACTCGAACCTGCAATCTTCTGATTCGAAGTCAGACGCCTTATCCATTAGGCCACGCGGACTCATGACGATGCTGATTTTATACACTTAAATAACAATAATTTATATTTTTTAATACTGTCCATTAGTTACTTTAACAGGTTTACATTATTACTAGGTGAAATACTTTTTATTAAATTCGATGTCAACAGAAACACATTAACACTGCTCTTATTAAATATAAAAAGTTTCAATACAGTATTGATTTTTTATTTCGAATAAAGAGAGGAAAGAAAATTCCTGATCCTATTCATGATAAAACATTAAAAAAAAATTCTAGATTAAAATTTAAAGATATTGTGAATAATATTTTAATATGAAAATTAATTGATATATTAATAGCGTAAAACTAATATTTCCTTCAGTAGAATATTTTTATAAAGTTTTGTTCAATTCTATCAAGTGCATTTGTACCCTTTCATTTTGTTGTATGCAACATTTGAAAAAATACGCTGCTCTAAATTTTCGACACACAAATATGAATAATTTTTGTGTATTCTATTTAATATTTATTCCACTTCTTACGGTGTTTACATTAACACTAAACTAGTTTGATAATTCATTATGACATACTTACGAGAGTCAATTAAAATACTGTTGTTATTTAACTAACATTAATATTAATTCTTTCTCTTTTCGTGATTACATATACTCTGTTTTGTTATTTATAAACCATAATAACTAATGTTTTCTGTTAATTCTACAGCAATTCAACACATTCCTTTCATTTTACTAACTGATTAATGATTTTTATTTATTAGTAATGGTTAGACATTTCTCTATTAATGAATTATTCCTAGGAAAATACAGTAGAAATATATACTAATAATCCATATATTTAATGTTGAGACTTTTCTGATAACTTTTTCTAATTTTTTTTTTTTTTTTTTTTTTTTTATAATAACACAATTTATTACATGCTCAAAAATTTTTTAGAATTGTTATGAAAACAAAAAATATATATTTTCCGATCTTCATAAGTCAGTTTTATTAGTATTTATTATTTCTCACAAGCTTATCGGATACTTTTTTCCTTTAGTTATAAAGCTTATTTGAGTGAATAATGCACATAAAATAATGCAAAATGTTCAAAATTGTGAATTCTTTAAGTAATTTTTATAAAATCTTATTGAGATGAACATTTAATGTCCCAAAACTCATGACGATGAAACCGGTTCTATACAATTAGGATACGAAAATAATTTTTTATACAGACATTGGATAGGTTAAAAGTAGATGACGATAGTGTACATAAGTACGATGATAATAGAATTCCTTAAGTCATTATATACAACGAAATCTGAAAAGCCATCCATTACCTAGAATTAATTTATTTTTTCTCTGCTATTATGAAGAAATCTCCATTTCTGGCTCCAGTGTTTTCGATGGCCTATGCAAAAATTGCTTTTATATATTTTTTGTTCGTTAATATGTATTTAAATAATTTTCAAAGGACTTAACTAGAAATGGGAACAATTTATACAAACTTCTTTGAGAAATAATTTTCATTAATTTTTTTTATTTCGAAAATGACACATAAAAAAATATATACATAATCTATCAAATTAAATTAAATTACACAGATAAATTTTAAATCTCAATTTATTTCTTATCTTCTGCACCCAAATTAAATAAAAATTGCTCAAGTATTTCACTTACTGTCTAAATAATGGTTGCTTATTTTTGTTTTAGCAAACGAATGATAACTTAAAGAAACAAAGCTCCGTTAAAGAAAAAAAGAAATTTTAAAGAAAAGTAATAAAATTAGGTGATAGAAAATTAAGGAGAGGAAATGGATTTCTAAACTCCAAATAAAATGAGTAATTGCGGAAACTAACTTTTAAGCAAATTTCACTCTTATTTAAAACTAAGTTTTAAACAAAATTAAAATTTGAAGTAATGTAAGTATTTGTTGCTAAGTAAGTTGAAAATAGTTTTTTAAATGCTGGTAAATTCATCGAAAAATACATTAATTTTATGCATTCACTGGAAACATTCTTGTTAGGTATCTTCAAATCACTGCGTTTGACCAAAGTCCCTTTTAAAAAATTCATATTTTCTAAATTTCTATCATACTTTTCATGATAGAATGTGCAAAATATTTAGGCTAACGGAACTACTGAAAGCTACTTCATTTGGTATTCCACAACAGTGAAAAAAAACACGATGGAATTTTTTAAACCGCAGAGCTTCAAATGACATCCTGTTTTAAGTGACGTCAATGATTCTGATATTCACCTTGACTCTTTTCTTTAATGAAATCAAGTGCGAATACTGATTTTATATCTATATTGTATATATATATGTGGAGAGAGAAAGATTAAAGAATTCGAACTAAGTATTTACCGTTAGATTCATTAAAAGTTAAATAACATTCATTTTTATTCCAATACACCTAATAAGCATTCATAAACGAATATACATAGAAGTCCGCTCAGTAATCTAAAATTTTATATATTCTTCATATAGTTATACAATCATTCAGAAAAAAATTATAACAATAATAATTTTTATCTAATCTGTAGTTTATCTGGTAGGCGAAAGTCTCGAGATAGATATTGGTGAAACTTTCAATTGTAAATATTAAGTATTGAATTCATTGTGTGCTGCAATTTTAAAATTTGTTTCAAACTACAAGCATTGCAGTTTTAACATACATTCCGTTTTTAAAAAATTCATCAGAAGCTAATTTGAGATAAAGAAAACACATTATTTCAAATTTTCTATCAAAATCCATTCTAGGTAAAAATGTAGCAATGTTCTGTAGAAACAATATTTTTTCTGACGTTTTAATGACTGGAATATTTTATCTCTTTAGCGTAGGAAAACAAGACAGAACCTATTTTTCATTACTTATTTTTCTGACATCGTAATTTAAGAATGCTTTCAATAATCTTCGATGAGGCAGAACAACTCCTTTACAAAATGCAAGAGATAAAAAATAGAGTTGATTGTTATTTTTGTAGTCAACCGTAGAAACCAATCAAGTTTCTAAATAAAAAAAATTCATCTTCCTGTCAGGTGTAAGTTAAAGGCGATTTAATTACCTTCAATCTTTCTTTTGAATTTGTCTTGGTTTACTGGCCAACTAATCAACATTTGTAAATAATTTTGGATGAATAAGAGATTGAATAATGATAACATTACTCATATTACTTGCAAAATGGAAACTCAGCAATATTTTCCTTAATTTTTTTAAAAAATTCAACAATTTGAATCGAAAGTTTATTTTTAGAAATTTCAGTGATTAAAAATTATTGTTTAACAAATAACATCACACTTATTACGCAAGTATTCTTTTAAACTCATCTTAAAATTTAAGTCTAATGGTACTTTACATTTTTTTATTTTAAAAAATAAATTTATAAAGCATTATGATATGACTTATAGAGTAAAAATTGAGACTGATTTGTAAGTAGCAACAGTATATAATATTTTAAATAAGTGTTTGAAAATTTTGTTTTAAGGATGTTGAAATAATATTTTTTTTTCTTGGAAATAAAGTTTTAATCTTTTAAATAAATTTTGAAAAATGAAAGTGAAAGGATTATAATAAGACTTTTAAATTGTAATAAAATTTATTATTCTGTGTTGATATATAATTTTATCATTCCGGACGATTAGACTATTTGTTACTAGAAACGAGTTGTCATAGCAACAATCTTACTCATGGGGATTTCCCATGTAAGTATGTAGATTATGTAAACTGAAAAGGGAGGAAGGGAAATTAAAACCAAGTGTGCACTTTTCTCATTTTGAAGATTATATTCAAGGAAAATATCGATGTAAATTTAGAAATCCTCTCGTAGCAGCATTTAATTAATTATTTATTGTTAATTAATATTAAAAAATATAATATTTGAAATAATTTTCAGTTTAACTGAAATTCAGTTCTAAATAGGAAAAAATAGTGAAACACCAGGAAATTAGTAAATGCTGTTAGTATTAATTTATACTAAATAAGAAGCTGTAAAAGTGATTTCCAAACCTTTCTTTTTACTTACCTAATTAAAAAATTTACTTTTGAAGTTAATTTTCTTAAATACTTATACGTGAAACTGATCGTAATAATAATACATATACTTATAAATATATTACTTATACTTTTAATAATATATTTATAAATGATTTGAATCAGCTTTTCTTTGTGATCATTTTAACATTTAATAATATGCTTACGAATCTGTTTTATCA